>CM040241.1:54791503-54927733 GCA_022545495.1 Chrysanthemum lavandulifolium
ATGAATTGAGTCGTCATCTACAAGAGTTTTGCCATCTCACTTATGGAGTCTTTCCGGATTATCTTTACAACATCACCATCCACCTATTAACGAAGTTGTTCAATTGATCCAGAAAGACAAGTATGCTAAGATGATAGAACTCTCTCAGACGACAACAACTCAATCATTGGTATTTGACAAACTAAATAATTTGAGCGATAAGCATCAAGAGTAGGGTCTACGACCTTTCAACCTTTCATTATATTGTCTCTTGGTACTAATATGAGACACAGGCACGTAGATGAAACAATCATAGCTATATGTCGACTGTCAAAACAGAATACGGGCCTTCCTTTCCAGAAATGTTTACTGAAAAATTACTTAATGATAATTTCGTGAAGCTACATGGTGTTTACAACAAACTAAAATTTTGTTGCTATGCTACGCATTTAACCATTATACAACAGCAGCAAACAGTAGCGAAAACTGTAATGGAATCTTAACCCTGATATTTGGATATCACATGAATATAAAATTACGATTTACTAGACAATATACTAGTAACAACTAGATAAACAAATAGTGTATGATAGATTACAACACAAAAAGTGTTCAATCCCCAACGTACAAATAAAAAACAAACATAACCTCTCTGCTTCACGATATACAAATTTTCGAATGTGAAAAATAAACATTATTAAGTAGTAGTTAGCTAATAATCAAATAAAAATTAGGCAACAAGACTTCAAATTATTTCTACTATGCACAATTTGCTCATATTCTGATAAAATACCGAGAAACTTACCCATGTATATGTACACATTTTATAGAGCTTAGCTTCCATTTGTCAACGGTTAGAAGGTACTCACAGTTTCTTGAAAAACGAGAAATTAGTCATCAACTCTGCTTCCACCTCCCAAGACCCGTTTAAGATCCGATTTTTGATCACCCGTTAGCCTCGATGGAAATTTGATATCAATCTTGATCCTTAAGTTTCCCTTTTTACCCGGTTCCTTAGAAATCGGCATTCCTTCATTCTGAATCACTTCCTCGTGGCCTGGTTTAATTATGTCGGTTAATGGGATTATGAGAAGTCTGCCATCTAAAGTTGTGACCTTTATTGTTTTTCCTGTGAGAGCTTCCAAAAGGGTGATTCTTTTTGTGAATACTAAATCGTTACCATCTCGTTTGAAGGTATCGTGTGGCTTCTCATCTACCACGAAGATAAGATCTCCGGGGGCTGCACCCGGTTCTTGGTTTCCTTTTTCGGGGAATGTAATTTTTGTTCCTTTTTTCCACCCGGGTTTGATGTGTATCGGCAATATCTCTTCCAGAGTCCCTGGTTTGCTGTAATTGCAACCAAAAGCATAAACATAATCAATCACAGATATTCATCACACAATCTTTCTGAAATACTACATCATTTGATATCCAATAACCAAAATTCGATAATGTAATAAAACATGGTCCACGACATAAGCTATCAACGTCCTTGAAGTATCAACAAGCATTTCTTATAGTGTTGACCATAAAATTGTCAGTTCTGTTCGAGCAAGGTCAACGCTTTTACCCCCAAACCTTATTATCAAAATTCTAAAACACTTCCCAATGATAAAGGGGCGTTTGGACTCGCTAATTTTAAGCCGTTTATCAAACTTAATAAACAGTTTGATATACACATCCTTATTATAAATACTCTTCATTTCAAATCGTTTTTCCATCCAAACACTCCAAAATCCTTATATGTATTACAAAAACCGAATAAGCAATAAGCAATCGCAAACACCCTTAATCCATATAAGAAAACCAAGTCAAACTCGATAATGCCATAGAACAAGTTCCATTTTAGTCATTTTGCTTCTTATACATTTTGTAACAAAAACCCGACTTCCAAAAATCATAATTTAAGCTTCGAATATAATATTTATAAAAAAAATTTAGACTAATAAAAATAGTTGTTACATACAATCTCCAAGGTGGCCTAGTGGTAAGGACTAAGGAGTCCCTAAAGTCTCAAAAGACACTAGAATGGGTAAAAGTCCGGAAACAACCACAAGAATACCGATTAGGCAGCATACATCAGTGCCAAAAACACTCCGCTTCCCTAAGTAACCTGAACAAGGATCCTTATCCGTCTACCCGTTTTAGTAAAAGTTATTACAAAATGACACAATTTCATTTCAATATATACAATATAGTCCATAATTCAATAAAAACCTTCACCAACAAAACCCAATTCCAAAAACAAATCACCCATCAATCATACATCTTATCTTAAGACGTAGGGTAGGGGTAAGACGGTCTACATCTACATCAGGATTCGGTATTATTGTTGTACAGAAAGGTAAAGTTTACTAGTTACACATTTTTGGAAGGACCCTCCATACCCTCGGGTAAAGGCATGACTATCTACATTCTACCTCACCCGTACCTTGTACTATTAGTTACAAAATGAGATAATTTCACGTTAATCCCAAAACCAAAACAAAAATCATTAATTCACATCATTAAGGGGGTGTTTGTTTAAGCTTATATAGCAGGCTTACGAGCTTATTTGATTTCAGCTTACATTTCATAAGCCTCAATTTTCCGGCTTATTTTGAGACTTGTGGGCTTATATAACTTTATTAAATATAATAAACTTATACAAGTCTCAAAACAAGCCGTAAAATTGGGTCTTACTAAATATAAGACGAAATCAAATAAGCTAATAAGCCCACAAACACCCCCTAAAAAACTCAAAATTCACTTTATGTAGCTTATTTTGAAACTTTTCGGCTTATACAAGATTGTTTTAACATGATAAGCTTATATAAGCCGGAAAATTGTGGCTTACGAAATATAATCCTAAATCAAATAAGCTTGTAAGCCCGCATATAAGCTTAAACAAACACCCCTTATTATGTTATAACAAACTTATATAAGCCAATAAGTCTAAAAAATAAGCCGGAAAATTCTGGATTATGAAATATAAACCGAAACCAAATAAGCTCAAACAAACACCCCTTCTCAATATCAGAAAACTGAAAAATAATCCATACATACCCAGAATCATCCAAGACAATTCTCGAAATCTGCATTTTCCTCTTACTCCCTTTATAAAGCTCCTCCAAACTACAACTCAGCTTATTCTCAACAGTCTCAGCCTTCCTCACAGTGGGACCCACTTTCACCCCCACTCTCCTCCCACCAGTGGACCCCACCTTCCTCCCACCACCATCATTAAAAAAAAACTCATTAAAAATCTCATCAGCATCCCTAGGATCAAACCTAAACCCACCACCACCCCTCCCCCCAGTCCCAGTCCCCCCACCTTGTTGTTTACCAACAACATGTATACTAGTAACATCATCCATATCATCAAACTGGCCAGATTTAAGCCCGTCTTCACCGTACAAGTCGTAGATCTGTCGTTTCTTGGGATCGGAGAGGACGTAGTAGGCCTCCGAGATTTGTTTGAACTTGGAGTCGTCTGAGGATGTGGTCTTGTCCGGGTGCCATTTCATGGCGAGTTTTTTGTAGGATTTTTTGAGTTCTTCGTCTGTGAATGTTTTGGGTACTTTTAAGATGTTGTAGTAATCTACACCCATTGAAAAGAATGTGTGTTTTTTTGAATGTGTGTGTTTTTGTGTTGTGGATGAAATGTTTTTTTGACGGAAGTGGTAACGGCGTGTCGGCCGGTTTTGTTTGTGTTTTATAAACTGTTTTTTTTTTTTTCTTTGTGTGTGTGGGTGTGTGGGTGAGGTTGGGTTTGGCTAGAGTGACTTGAGTGTATGTACTTATTATGTGCACTCACACAACTTCTACTATATTTTTGGTTTTCTTTTTCCTCCTCTCAATACTAGTATGGTACTATGGTATATGCAAGAACGCGCCATGATTCTTCGACTATATTTCGCGACGAAAGAACGTTTGAATTGTTGTTCATATAATGTTGTGTATTTAATTTCTATGAAGATAGCTTAATTTTAAAGTTATGTATTGAATTAATAGCAAAATTAATACGCTAGATTCGACTTATTTCAAACGCGAGACTTTCTTTATAAGAAGTTGCAGAGCTTATTTTTAAAAACTTCCTTTTATAAAAAGTCCTAAATACATTATAAGGTAGTATAGATTTTTATTTTTGAATTTACCTCCTAAGATCCGGGGTGTAAATGAGACGATACAACTCGCGAGCTATTTTAGATTGACTCGTAATTTACTAGAAACTGACTTAATTTAAACGAGTAGTGCTTCGAGATTTATAATACTCGGCTCGTGAACCTTATCGAGCTTTTATCAAATTACATTTTTATCCCTATATATACATGTTATTACTTAATTTTGCATACAATCGAGTCGAGTCGAGTTTGAAAAATCGAGTTTTTATCGAGTTTAAGTATGAAATATTGAGGTAATCGAGCTCGAGTTAAGTTTTGAGTTCGATTTTTCTTCAAAAGGTGAAGAACAGTGGGATCACCCTGGTCTCATGCATCTTACGAATGCCAACCAGACCTTCCCCCAAGGACCCGGCCTCATGAAATGAGCACCTGTCCCGGTGACTATACTTATCAAGAGGTGGGCTTTGAACCCTGGCCATTTTCTCCAATAGGCCCCTCGCTAACTAGTCAATATGAGTATTTGCGGTAGGAAGATGGTACCAATTGAAAGATTTTTAGGCCAATGAATATATTCGAACCCCGGTCTATTGACACAAGATTGGAAGCTCTTACCATTGGACTAAGAGTCTAAATTATAGGTGTATAGCGTTTAAGAGTATTTAGAAGCGGTGAGCGTTAAGCGTTGTGATTTATAATTCTCATTTGACAAGAAGTACGTAGCTTTATATTTCATTTCGGGATGCCCATTTTTTCAACGCTTCATGAAATAGCATTTACGAGCGTTGAGCATTTAAAAGTTGGTGTACACATTATAATTACATCTACATCTACATTATCAAAAAATTTTATAGAAAAACACAACTAATGATCATTGCTACTGCTTACAACTATTTAGTGATATGATACTTTTGACCAAGACACCCGATATCTTATTTATACTCCCTACCTTTTCGTGAAACTAAGGGTGTGTTTGATAACTTCTGCAAGAGATGATCTAGAGCCAATATCTAAATCGGTCAGATCCTAGGCTGTTTGATGACGTAAAGGTGAGCCTCTGAGCGGTTCTGTAGAAAACTAGAAGGGGGTTGAATAGTTTACCACTTAAAAACTTTGTTTTGAAACCTTTTGAAAGATCAATTGATATTGATCTTAGATATGTTGATGAAATATGTAAGCAATATGTAAAGAGTAAATAAGGAAAGAAATGATCAAACCACAACAAGTTTTTATAGTGGTTCGGTCCACAAGGACTCTTTCTCCTCGCCCTACTCCACTCCCCGAGTCTCACACTCGAGAGTTTAACTTCACTAGTCAACAAGCTCCTTTCACCGTGGAGAAACCTTTACACTTCACTTACACTATTTCCGACACTAAGCTAAATGTCGAGTTCTTTCCAAGGGTACAACCACTCCCACACACAATGTATTTTGAGGACTAAAATACTAACCACTCACACTCACAAGATTATGATAGTTTAGTACAACAATGAAGTATGAATCAACACAAGATCATACAACACTAAACAAACAAGACTTCCAACTTCTCGCTGAAGCTTGAATGTGACTTGATCTTCTTTGCTACAAAAAATCACTAATATGATATGAAACCGAGTTAGAAATATTGAGAGAAGATATGTATGAGAGTATGATGAAAGGGATGAAAACTACTTGGTTTGGCTTTGCTATTTATAGCCAAAACCATCGCTAGTAAAGATTTAACAGCGGACCCTTGAAAGGGTTCCGTCCGTTATACATTTTGGTGTCACGGGTCCGACACCAAGGTATCAAGATCTTGCCAAAGTCAACCATATCTATGCCGATTGTGTAAGATATGAAGAGTACAAATCTACACAAAATATCTAATGAAATCTTCCAATGATTTCACGATGCATCACATGATGTCATGTGTTGTTTTTCTATTTTTAGAAATATGCAAATACATAAGTAATGTTTTAGTTTTTAAGAAACTAAAGCATTCTAAAAACTACTATCATACATTATGCTTAGACTCATATTAAGATATGATTAGTCACAATGTAAATGCTTAAATGATGAAGATATTGTTTGAAAAATCTTGTTTTAATATCTATTAAACTTGACAAGCTTTAAGCTTTATAAAAATTAAATTTACTTTTGTCGTTAACAAAAATTATGTAAAGATCAAAATATAAATAACGCTTAATGACGATATTTGTATTAACAATCTCCCCTTTTGTTGAGGACAAAATATAAATTTTATTTTATAAAAGATACAAAGATTGTGCAAGAGTTATAAAATATTAGTTTTAACTGAAAAGGAAACGATAATGCAAGTGTATGATGTTTGACTTTTTCGTAAAGTCAAAGTCTTCACTAGTTGAGGCATGATGTTGACTTTTTCGTAAAGTCAGTATGCAGCTGACTTTTTCAGAAAGTCAAGATTACCAATGAAGTATCATGTTTAACTTTTAAGAAAGTCAATATATGCAGTTTGACTTTTCAAAAAGTCAAATATAACCAAGTTCTATATATTTCTCCCTTTTGTCTCAACAAAAGAAGATGCGATACGGAATGTATAATGAGCCGAGCCATTATCTCCCCTCGATCAAAGCTCCCCAAATCAGTGCCAATGGAAAGATACATGGATTGTGTAAAACTACAAAAGATTTGTTAGTAATAATCATCATTCACAAGCATTTCCAAACACTATGTAATAAGCACCAACAATATAGAAAACACCATTCATTAGTTAAAATTTTTCATGATTTAAAAACCATGAAAAGAGAACACAATGAAGTGTTTTTGGTACAATAATAAAAGAAAATCCTATAAAAAAAAAGAGAAAAAAAAATAAAATAAAAAAGATGCTTAGAAAAGCTAGTCTATGACCATTCTAATGAGATGGTGGATGAGAAAGAGCTACCGAGTCGCTTCAAGGATGCGATCGAGAGGAACCTCATTTTTCTTGGAATTCATGGACCATTACCCGGCTTGATCAATGGTTCGGGCGGTTTGCTCACAAGTCGAGCAACCATGCCCAGTGGGTAGTATGGTTGATGAGGTGGTGGTGGTGGAATGGTAGATGTGTTGATGTTGGTGGTGGTGTTTGGGTTGGTGATTATGGAGGCTAGCAAAGCATTTTGCATTTGATAGTCTCACTTAGGTGAGAATCCAACATATTTATGAATTGGTGGAGATGTTGGAGTTCCGCTTGAATCTTTCTCTCTGTGGGATTATCATCCCACATGGACTCCTCAATGTCCCCATGCCAGGGACATTGATGTGGGAGTGGCGATCCCGTGACAAAGGACCATGTATATCTTTGTGAATGGGGTGGAAGAGAAGAGGTCTTGGCCCTAACAGGCATTCGATCAAACGAGGTCTAGGAGACTCATGAGCGACCGCTCAATTGTGCCAAATGATGGAAATGGTGGTGGATGACTGGCCTAGAGGCAAATCTTCCAAGTCCTCCAAGAAAGGATTCGAGAAGTGGGAGGTGTGGAGAATAACTCCAAAGGAATAAGGGTTGAGACTTTGGTGGTGATGGTGCTTTTGATGTTTGGAGAGGTGGTGGTGGTGAGGTTAGTGTTTTGTAGGTGGTGGAGTGGTGATGACAATGGGTGATCGAGTAGAAGTAGCCAAGGTTAGCTTGTGTCATCCCTTATGGAGATGAGATGGTGAGTGGGGAGGATTCGGATGAAGAGCTCAAGTTGATTTAAACAACAAGGCCTTACGCTTATCATAGCGCTTTTCGCAAGGCTGGTGGAAGGTGAAGATTTTGTCATTTTGACTTGTGTTTTTGCTAGTTGATGGTAAGAATGAAGAAGGTGTGAAGATGATCATGGTAAAACCTCTTAATTTATAGAAGTGAAAAATTATGGAGAAATGTGTTTGATTTGATGTTAAACCGTAGGGGTGTAATCGAGTCGAGCCGAGCTCGAGCTTAACAGGGCTTGAGCTTGGCTTGAAATTTATAAGTTTGGCTTGAGATTGACTTGATAGCTTGACGAGCTTTAATCATCTAGGCTTGAGCTTGGCTTGAAAAATTCTATTTAAGCTTGAGCTTGGCTTGAAAAGCTTGAATGTATATAAAAATATTGTATCTAATGGCCAAACTCGTCAATAAATATATGTATAAAATAAAACAAACTTAAACCATATAAAAATATATGTATAAAAATATTGTATTCAACTAAAACAAAACTTTTTAGCCAAGAAGAGTAAATAATACAATTATACAAATAGTAGAATACAAAACGTTTTAATTAACTAGGGTTAATCTATAATACATATTTAAATATTTACAAAGTAAGTCCTTATAATTATGTTAACAAGATTAGGTACCCGCGCGTTGCGGCGGGTTTTTTGCATTTAACTTTATACCGAATTGTCAACAAATCTTCTAGTCCTCGATGTCACGCTTTGTCGATCGTGTAGTTTTTAGCATCCAACCAAAACATCGCACCACGCCGCATCATCAACTATCTTCCCAACAAACCTTCAAGATGACCTACGGCAAGATGATAGGTTGCAATTTAATATGGTGACCAACAACAATATACTATAAAATGGTTGCAAAGAAACTAATCTTTTAGATAAGCTTTTCACCACTCACTTTCGCGAGATAACAGGATGTACTAAGTCAAGTAAGTTGATAATGGAAAATATGACCCTTTTTGTAATCTACCTTGATTTGCTCCCATTCTCCAACAAATGTAGCACTATAAATGTAAGTCGCATCGCTTGTTTCGCCACTTTCCGCTTGACTCAAGACAATGATTATATTAAACTCATGTTTTGAAGTATTTTGTCAATTTGTTGTCAAAGACATTTGTAAAAGCATAAAACAAACCTCACCAATCAGGAGGTTCGCCAGCATAGCGTTGATATAAGTTCTCGGATCTTTTCCATTGTCCAACTTCATGATCTCATGAACCTACAATATAAAGCATAAGCTTAAAAATTCAGAGGAATAAACATTTCACTACATAAATTGTATGCAACTGATGCGTGTGCGTTGTACCTTGCCACAATCTCTGAATAAACAAATGTAAGTTAGTCGTCGAAGATATGAACCTTTTTTGTAGTCTTCTAAGCATAAGCTTAAAAATTAAAAGAAAAAATAATAATAATAATTGTGCAGTAAGTTAGTGGTTGTCCACCATAGTCATGCTTAAATATCCATTTCAAATAAAAACATGAATGTCTATAAGCTATCTAGCATAATCGCTTATATCAGTTACCCAAGATGTCCGGTCGACCCATTTTTCCACCTTTAATAGATGCTAAAAACATGTTGGATATTTAAGCAAGATTATGGTTGATGTGTTAAGAGGATGATTATACTCGAAGAATTCCTTTGCAAGCGTTGGAAAACCGGCGCAATTGTCGCTTTCATTTTCATTTGCAATGCAAGTTTGATGTGTGACATCGCAATTGACAATGAACTCAAGTTATCAGACGTTAACTCGTAGTTGGCTTTAAAAGGTACCTACACATGCATTCATGCTGCCCACTTTCTATACATATAAAAAGACATACGCAATCACAGAAAATGCTAAACATAGTTAGCCATTTAGGCATATGTAAAGGTGAATTTGTCGTATATCTATACTGAAACACTTACCGGTAAACTGTGATATGCCCCTGATTGGCACTGGAACAGCTAGCCCAATTCCATGATTCCAGGAAACCCGAACCCAATTAACCAATTTGAGATCTTTATGAGTCTGTTAGCCACTTCATTATCGTAGGACGTGCATCAGCCTACGGATTCCCTGCATATGCAATTTTGCAACGTGTAAGAGTGTGTGTTAACTGTTGGGAGCTAGCCAACATAGTTAGAGATATGTGACGAACTACATTGTACCGTTAAAGAGAGGGGTAGAGCATATACAGAAAGCGTGTTAACCTGTGTTGTCCAAGACAGACGGTTGCTGAGGTAATTTATTCGTATGTGGAGATGCCGTAGGCTTGGGAATGCGAGATGGAAGGTTATCAAAAATTGCAGTTCGGGTTGCGAATTCATGACGGGCTACGAACACACCAAAAGGTTAAAAATTATTTCTCGCGTATGAATATAGCATTCGAACGAAAAGACATGAATGCACATAAGCAAACCTGAATGCACCTTAGCAAATGTCCTTTTTCTACCCATCTGCATTTGTCGTTGAGAACCTATAGCGCATTGAGAAAAATTAAGAGGTTGTGAAAGGTCGATGTAAAATAGACCAGCCAAGTAAAAGTGAATAAAGAAAACATACATACCTGATGTTGGAGTGCCAATTTCACATGCGTGGGTGGTACCTCTGTCAACCGACACTCTACCAACAACACCTGTAATAACGCAACATACAGTCAAGGAACTGCAAAACGAACGTGCACGAACTGTCATATAAGCAGCTAAGAAAATGTACCTGAGATTGAACATAAAGTTTGGGGCATCATAGGTCGGTCACTACACACATGCCAAACGACAAGTTGTTTACACCTCTCGAGAATTGCATACAGGATGTTCGTGTCCAAATACATTACGTAACACCCGATGAATAAACTAATCAATCATGAACCGCATCACTTGCAAAATCCCACACGACCTCTCGTGATTCCACCATCCAACATATCCGAATTTTTGTCGATATTGGTTTACCACGCTTCCTATTGAAGAGAGGAGGTTGAACAACATGTCGCAAATTCTCATGCAATGATAGTAAACAACCAACAACTACTAATGAAATATGGACGCAACATGAGTCCCGCCACATACTTACATACCATCGATTTTCAGATGGTCCGGTCGTGGCTTCATAGCCATCACCACCTTTGAAAGGGTACCGTGCATAAGACGCGAAAAAACAGATGCAACTAAAGAGAAGAGAAACCATTATATCAACAAAAATGGATACATAAAGGTTAGAGTGTGATCGACTTTGTGCATGTACATCCAAACATTCGTCATTTGCGACCGTCTCGTGGTAGCGCCTATAATGTTGGCTTGAAAATATGAAGAGCTAATAAGTTCAAATATAAGGCTTCATGAGCTTATCAACCTGGCGTAATAGCGGGCTGAATACTCCCATGTTTCTAACAGGTTTAGACCCTGCACAAAAAAATCAATCAATATAGAAACATGTAATAATCAATAAACCATTATCCACCCATTAGCTAACCATAGTATAGCAAGCAACGATTTTCAGAACTGGCGGTAAAATACACATGAAATATAATAATCAATTGAGCCGACATTAAAGTTACATACCTTATCAAATGTAATTCCTAAAAAAATTCCACCGGCCAAAAAAACCCTCAAAACTGAAACCATGTGCTCGATGAGTAAAGCATAATTCTTTTGATGTGTGTCTTACGACTCTTACCATCCCAAGACCTGAATATACAATGCCTACACCGAGCAAAAACAATAACGGCAAAAATTTGAGAAGTGCGCCTTCTCATTCCAAGATTATCGTGTCGTTGACTACTCTCCCATCGCTCAATAGTTGTGACTTTCATAAGCTTCTTCGGCCACTTGTCCTAAAATTTCTATGTAACCCAAGGCCCTCCTTGTCAAGACCATGATAACTCGAGAAAAGTACTTTAACTTTATCCAATTCACGAACTTGAAATCCTACTAAAAAGAAAAGTGAAACAAAAACACATTAGCATATTTTGATATGAGGCGTTTTCAATTTCACTTATGGATTTACCTCAAAATGGTGTCGGCCCAAAGTCTTTCCTCCAAATAAGCATGTCGATCCACGTGTTTTTAGTGTCTTCGATATTGAAGTTATCGGCTTTCAAGTATCTCGTAGCTAAGGATTGATTTGTAACTTATCGCTCTAATAACATTTTAATTAGCAAAAGTTAGGCCAAGATAATAAACTTTACCTCAACATCATTTGATAATCATCGAGTATTTCGTGTAGCAAGTTTTACGCAATTAGTAATTGTTGTAGAGTGTCGATCGACTCGGCCTCTTACGATCTTGAGACTCTCCTATTGTTAAAGAAGTCGGATAAATGGCCTTCTTTCACTATTCATCTCGAGAATGGCTGTTTTGAAGGATGTTCGCATGTCGAGAAGTTAAATATACGCACTTAAAGTTATTCGACCGCATACCGACAAATACTAAAATTATTTTTCCTTTTCTTTGTGGGTCCTATGTATGCGCCGACGATTGTAATCGCCTTGTTCCTTTGTCCTCCAATACTTTATTCTCGAGGGTCTCATTTTTCCTCACATCAATTCAAGCAATCAAGACCCATATCGACATCTCTATTATGTTTGCACCATATAAACGACACCCACAAAAAATGGTAATCAAGCAAATAATTAAACAGAATAAGCTCTTTGGCAACATAGTCCTATAAAGAGTCGACCATACAAATCTACTGCCTTTACAAAATCACATAAGATATATTCCCTTTGTAAAACAGAGGAGAATCATTTGCTACTTCAATTTACTTGCATTACATAGGCAAGTTAAGGCAACTTTGTAAAGTTATATGCCATTTAAAGTTTACCTTTTAAATTGTAAAGGCAGGGCAATAATTTAACAGCTTACCGCACACATTTCAAACCAAATCAGTTATGTTTAACTTTTTAAGCATCTCATCGACACTATTCGTTTTATCAAGAATAGCTTCACAAAGATTCAAAATTTGAAAATATGATGCTGACAAAAGCTAGCTTCTCCCAAATGCTAATTTTCTGTGTTTTCAAATTATTAATGTATTAAATTCTATTTGTAACAAATTTTCTATGCAAACTTTCTATTTCATAACAAACGCAAGCTTCATATCGGTACAATATGCAAATTTTACGCCTAACTTTCCGGAAAAGTAACTAATAGCCCTCAAAATGAAATCAAATTAACTACCTTTTTTTTCACAAATCACCAAAAACTAACATATCACATCAATAATCAAACACAATGAAAGTGTAAAAAGTCGAAGATAAAAATGAAACACAAACCCATAATGGCGGACTAAGATTCTTCACAACCCTCATCAGTCTCGTCTTGTCCCTCCTTGTGTCTGCCTTCCGCACCCAAAAATCATGAATCTTTAATTAATACTAAACCCAAAGGAGTATGATGAAGGCGGTGGAAACTCGAAGCAGGGAGGGGCTATTTTTTTGGCAAGGGGATCTGGAAATTTCTAGGGGAAGTGAATGGGTTGGCGCCCTTTTAAGTTTGGTATAATAAGAAGCAACTGTGAGGCGGTGATGTTGGATTTCGGGTTTTGCTTACCCGAAACGACAACGAAACAGCTTTTGTAACGCTTGAAACGACAAAAAAATGGCATAAGCACTGTAGCTCTCACTCACAATAGGCCGGGTCGAAATCGGGTTTTTACTGTAGAATACGACGTCGTTTCGCTCCTCAATTAATAAAAGTTATAATAATCAAATTATCCCTAATTAGTTATATGAATTTATAATGGAAATAAATTTATATTAAAGCTTGAAAAAGCTTGATAGAAGCTCGAGCCGAGCTATCAAAAGCTTGAGCTTGGCTTGTTATATGTTTCGAGCTAATTTTGGGCTTGAGCTTGATAAAAGCTTGACTCGATCGAGTCGGCCCGAGCTCGAGCTCGAATCGCTGATAAAAGTTTCGACTGATTACAAATTTCTAGTTAAACCATGAAGCTAATCCATATAGAGTTTGTGAATTATTCAAGCTTCAAACATACGTCGAGTTAAAATGGTAATTTTGTAATAGTCACATTGTCATTCAAAAAAGTTATCAAATACATTGTTTTCATTCAGAACCGAATCCATATAGAGTTTGTGAATTATTCAGAGCAGTAAATCATTCAGCGCTAAATTATTCTATATTATCAAACAGACCCTAAATGTTGTTATTGTTGATTAAATATTTAAATGTGATGAGACCAACTAGCAGTGATAAAGTGTGTTATGTTTATATGATTATATCAAAGTTAACTCTTTGTTATATCACGGATACTTCAAAGTATTTGTCCGTATTTATCCATCCTAGATACTCCGTATTTATTTAAGTTAACAAAACTGTAGTAATAAAATTATATGTTTTTATAACTTATAAGTTTTGTATTTTGAAATTGTGACTCTAAATTAGTCTTAAATTTAAGTTTACAAGCTTATAAACATAATTTTGTTGACTTTTAACATTTTAATAAAATCGTAAATCAAACCAATTCGCTAAAACAGTCACTTAGACTCGTTTAAGCATTTAAATTTTAGTTTCCGTTTGATGTTAATTTACTTGGAAATCGGCATGTAAAAAACTTGCATGGTATCTCAATTGGGTAAAACTAGTGACATGATTTGACATATGTTTTTTTTTACATGATCTATGTTCATATAGTTAATTCTGTCTAGTTGGATTATCATTTTACCATATTAAACTAGATTATGAAAACTACATTTTTAAAAATAAATTAGTTCATTGTAACAAAAGTTTCGTAATTGATTTTTAAATATAAAAACTTTTGCCGACTATAGAATAATGACGAAGCTAGCATACATACTCTTTGTTTTCACAAAGTAACAACTTTGAATTAACATTGTTTTAATAATATTAGAATATGCACACATCAAAATCAACAATATCTAGCACAGTTACAAGTTATCATTTAATATTTGATTCAGAATTTAAGAGCCCAAAACGTAATTTGCACTCTTTAAATAGTAGAGAAAATTTATTAAATACAGTAGCTTTTAATTATGATATAATTATGTTTTTTACGTTTTGATAACTTGCCATTTTGGCTAATTTGTAGCTTATGGATTTAGATCTCAATAGTTGTGCAAATAATAGATCTTGGTGCTTTCGAATAGTTTTATAGTTCAACGAACCAACCATATCTTACCTAATATATATTTTTTATTTTGAACCATAATATATAGCAAGTGTTATATGTGCTCTTGAATAATAATGGTAATGGTACTTTTAAAACTTTAAGATTAATTTCTACTACTTGTAATGCATGCGTTTTTATTTTCTAATTTTAAAATACAAAATGTTTGAGTAATGTTAATTGCATATAATACATTTTACTAAACAAGTTTAAATGAAAAGTTTTACTTAACGTAATTAATTCGGTTTAAATAACAAGTTTTTAATATACCATTGATTAAAAATGGTAACAACATTCACCACTAAATTAACCGTTTAAGTATTGTTTGATCCTCAAACTTTTTTCATTTTTCATTTATAACTCAAGCCTTTTTTTTCTCACAATGACTGCAAATTAAACTCGTAAGCGTTGCATCTAAAGTCACACCAAAATACAAGTTCACAAGCATAATTATTTGTCGCTATATATTGTCGCTTTGCATGAGTATTCGTCTAGTATGAACAAAACCGTAATCGAATTTTGATGTCGTGCGTATATTGTTTTTACAAGTTAAACTTTCGATCACGGATTATGGCAAGAGAAAGACAGGTAAGCGGAGTAGGTTTTTTCGGTTCAGGTTTTTCAACGAAAGGAATTTTAACTAACGTGTATGCGGCTAAACCGAGTATCTCATTGATCATTCACCTTTTTCCAGCCACTATCAATGCGTGTATGATGTATCTAAAGAGGTTTGAAGTTAGAGATCTACTATAAGAACATTAAGACAAAATTGATAGTTCGTACTAAGAAAATGGGGTCAACAAGAAAGGAGAAAAAATTGCACTCGTCTTTTCATTAACATCTAGCACATGCATGTTGTATGAATAAAGGAAACATACTTATGGCAGTGATTAAATTAAACAACTTCTATAAAACGACATGTAACCTAATAGCATGAACATGGACTAGTTAGAAATGACCAAAACAACAGAAAAAACAAGCCAAGAACAACAAAATTTTGTCGCATATCGACCCATACATCACACTCAAGATTCACTCGTTCATGATTTAACCGTACGTACTATAGTTTAGTATACGAGGGAGCAACTCGTCGTGGTGGTTAGTTGGCACAATCGATCGCCTTAATATAACGTGACATGTTAGCTCCTAACATGATCAAAAATCGATTGGTTAGGACTAGTGGATAACGATTGAAAGGCATGTTAAGATATCCTAATGAGTATATATATAATTCGGCATTATTATTTTATTTAACGTATCCAGACAATGACGTTCGTTAGGACCAAAGTATTGTCCTTTGTACATTTTAAGTATCATGGTTGTTAAATACAACGTAAGCAATATGAAAATATAAAACTGAAAATTGAATAGTACTTAAATATTTTTTCATAGACACGAGATTTAAGATGGTTCGTTGCTGGTCATGCATGCCGAATTTTTAAATAGAGGCGATCACAAGATTAATAAATAGAATATAATTTTTTTTTTTTTTTTTTTGGCGCTAATTTTTTAATGGGGCGATCGTGCATTAATAAATAAGAATATAATCTTTTTTTTTTTTTTTTTTTTTGGTCAAGATCAGAAGAAATTTACCAAAACGCATACCCGCCCAAAAAAGAAAAGATTAGTAGCAAGATCAGATCAGAATGTAGCTACAAGACATAAAACTATCAAGTTTGATTGTGTTTTAATATATACTTATAATCTATTAGTTGACGAGCAATAGGGCATTGGTCAATTTAGTATGTTATTAACTTGGAGTGACGTTTCTATATCTTTTAAGTTAGTAATAAATAATATTATCAACCCTATGGGTATATTTAACTAAATGTAGTTTATGTTTGGTAGCGCTTTTTGGAGTTTTTTGGAATGATAAACCATGAAAGAATGAGTTTTTGATTTTTATTGTTCGCTCGATAAACGGCGGTGAGCTTTGCTATTTTTGTGAACGCCATTTTCTAATACTTTTTAGAAGTTCATGAACATGCACATCGCATTACGCCATCATCTTCATCACCATCACATCGCCATGCTACTTTTACCAAACACACCAAAGAGTAGTAGCAATGATAGTATCTGCTTGCTTAATAAAAGCGTTTGATAATGTAATTGTAGTTTTAATTATAACTCTTAAAGTGACGTAAAATAACATATACTTAGGTCGTGTTTGTTTTTTTAAAAAGAAGCTCTAACAGTCTCTAAATCAATCGCTCGACGCGGTCGATATTTTGCGCTCGCACCGCTTTGTTTTTTTTTTCCGCTCAGACGCGGTCAAAGCGCAGAAGATCTTAACGATCTGAACTTTATGGTGTCTTAACGCCTCTTGTTGACAAATAAAAATAAATAAATAAATAAATAAAATTACGAGAAACAAATGTGCGGCTCAAACATAGCTTTTTTTCCGCTCGGACGCGGTCGATTCGACATTTACGCCCGATTCAGATTCAGATGTCTTGTTGATTCGATTCGTAATCTCTTAAAAAAACAAACACCTCCTTATTAAAATAAAAATCTGATTAAATAATTGGAGGGTATATGTGTAATTTAATAATCATAACACTAGCAACAAGATTCTAATGTTTTATCAGAAAACTTTTTGAATAAGAGTAGTTACACAAAATTCAAATGCTAGTTACTTGTAGCCAAACAAACTTTGCATTCAAAACGCTAGTTGCTACTCGCTAATTGCTCCAAAACGCTGTAAAATAATTGTTGCCTATATATGCAATATATGCAATAATGAATTGTTTATATAGACTTCAAATTTTTTGAGCAACCTCTTGCTTTTAGAAAGAAGTTCCGAAACAAGTCACAACACGTTAGACAGCACAACAATTTTTGCTTAAAATACTACTATTTAGTTAAAAACTTGTAAGCAATATGAAACAATCCGTGATCGATAAATACCATGTGAGTCATTGAAATGTGTACGAAACTATCACTTAATAAGTATCGAATTAAAAGAATAACATTAAAAAGAAAAAATTATTGAATTATTTCTACAGCATTGGGAGTATCTTATTTGCATGAGGTTAGACAGTTTCATAAAACTCGAAATAGTTTCTACAAAAATAAGCAAACAAACGTTTAAATAAGCTTTATTTTTTGGATTAATTGTGATCTAAAACTGAAAGGTTTTAATGGATATTTAAATAATAGTATGTCCGGATTCGAACTCGAGACTTCGGGATTGCACACATTACGTATGAGAATTGATGTACATAATTAATATAAATAAAACGTTATTGTTATTAATTATTAATCACTAAATAAAACATAACGATAGTTAAATAATTAACGAGGTTTGTTAACGGTCGTTAAATATTAACTAGAAGGACTAAGAATGAAATTAGATGTCGGAAAGTTCTAGAATCCCTTTGGGATGAATAGGCCGATCGGTGGGGTTTCCAAACCCAATCCCACTCTAACTTGGTCACCAAGATAAGTTACCTATAAATACAATTCATCAGATTCATTCATAACCAATCTTTGATCACCAATAACCTAACTTCTTCTCCTTCTCCTCTCCTCTTGTGTGGCCGATCGAATACCCTCACCCCAAGGGTTTTCGATTTTGTCTTAGCTCAAAGATAAAGTGTTTGGTTTATTTGTGATTCGAGGAACTAGCTTCTCCACATCAAATCGCTATTAAGACGCGCAGTGCAAGAACGAACAAGCACGCTTTGAGTTTGTGATCTTGGTGGTCGATTTATTGTGGTGGTCGAATTGCTAAACCCTAAAGTTAGGGTTTGGGTTTTGTTCTAGTTCAAAGTTTGTTTGGTTTACTTGAATCGCTAAAAGTGCGCGCTTTCTTATTCGGTTAATTACTTACATATATTATTCCTATTGCCTTCCACCGCTTGCTTTGATGATGTATTTGTTTTATGTATAATTGTTATGAGTATAAAATTCCAACAAATGGCATCACGAGCCGTTAATATGATGTAATTAATTACCAAACACATAAAATTGGATCTTTATGATTATATGCATGCTTTTTATGGTTTCTAGGGTTTTGAATTGAAACCCTAATTTTTATATATATGGGTCGATTACCCTATATTTATTTAATTAGGTTTTAATTTTGTAAAACTTGTAGAAACCCTAGGATTGCATGCTTATTTTATGTGGTTAATTAATGAATAATTGTTATGTGCCATGTAATACGCATTCTCGTGATAATTGTTATCGGAATCCATGGTGGAACATGCATGTTTTGCCATGGAGTATTGTTTATTGTATATTGATTAATTGTTAAGTGATACACACATGTTTTATTTATTTAATAATTATAAAATTGGGAAGACCTCAATTATAACTAATAAAATTAGTTATGTGCTAATTGGTATACTATTAACTTTGCTTACGCAATCGACTTGTCGATGTATGTGGCTCATCTTTCGCGAGATGAAAGCACTAGTTAATGTATGCATTTATTTACGCCTAGAATTGTTATTAGAGTTTATTGAAATAATTATGCATGTGGCTAATTGTTTTTACATATGTTAAATTGTTTAGTTATATGTTTATATTATTTGAGTGTGTTTAATTTTATTAAAATGCTTTTTTGTTTATATATTGTTTTGACATGTTAGTAAGCAAAAAGGGTTTTTTATGAATAGAAAATTAAATGGACTAAATAATGGCGAAATTGATTTATCTAAGAATTATTCTTGAACTTTTAATCGACCGACGCGTTGTATTTAAATGGTTAGAACGGCCACCCACTAGAACAAACTATAAAGGGTATTTAAGAAGTGAGCATAGTCTCACCGAATGGATGTCTAAGGTTATGCTTCAACAAGATACCGTCCCTCGCTCGTATGCTCGATTCGAGCTACCTAGTATAACCATTCTATGTAATGAAGCATCTTAGTGCAAAGTTGTAAGTTTTCAACGATCGATTAAAACTTTGTAGAATTCAATCTTAGCAATTAAAATCTTTTAGTAAGTTTTTCAAAATATTATGTTATAAAGTTGTATGCATGCTTCTTTATACATAAGTTTTGATTACACATCAAAATTGTACCCTTTAAATTTAAGTTTATGCCATCTAATGATATGAAACACTTGAAGTTGTAATTTAGTTATGTGAGACCTTGATCTAGATTACAATAACGAGGTGAATTATTTTGTTGTGTGAGACCTCGACTTTATGATTTGCGTTTTAAATTAGACAACTTAATTAAGTTAGTTAGTGAGACCTATAACTTAAGGCATAAGATGGGATGAAACATGCTTACGCTTTGCATTAATTGTTTTGGCAAAATTGTAAATCCCATAATTTTGGAATTGAAAACTTGTTTGTCAATTATCGCTTTTCAACGACACTATTCTATACTTTCACCACTAGCGATCAACCGATGCGGTGGAACTATGATAATGAGGATCCAATATTCAAGGAAAATACTATGGTTAATATGAATATTGACCAAAGGGATTTTATTTTCTTGAATGTTTACTTATCGAAAGTACTAACTTTTGAACTTTTATTTCGAGAAATGGCTCAAGTCGAATCTCATCGCACTAGCCTCGTGCTCAAATCTATGTTTGATCGAGAGAAATCGACGGTAGCGCGAATTTCAATGATTGGTATCGCAACTCGTAATTGTCTTGAGGCTGCCAAAAGACTCAATTATTTGACTACGCCTTGTCCTCCCGAACTCGCAATGATGCTCACGTCAAGCACGAGCCGCATGGCAACCGAGTATGACAAGTATAATGAGGTAGCTCAGATTATGCTCGGGAGTATGAACTCAAGCTTGCAAAAGCAATTTGAGAATTACTTCCTAATCTCATCTGCCGAAGAATTGCAAAGGTTGTTTGAAAAGCTCGCGATCGTAGAAGTGTATGACTTGATTGATGCTCTTCATAGTTGCAAGCAAGGAGACGGAAAACGTAGCACCACCGTCTCGAAATGATGAGTTACATGGACCGGTTGGGCGTTTGAACTATGTCTACCCTAATGACATACAAATTGGCTCGATCAATGGATCCCTTAACAAGGAATTTGATGGTTTTCGAATTATAATATGCATTGCACGGGAAGACAACAATGAGGTACATGCAATGCTCATTGATTACGAAAAGGTTTGCCAAGAAGGCCTCTACACCGCGGTTTTGACCATCCGTAGGGTAGAATTTCTAAGCCTAATAAGCCGCTAGCTAACAAGAAAGGGAAAGGTAAGGGTAAAGTCGATAAGGAAAACTAGTTATGACTTATCGCAAGAACCCAAGTACCCTCCCAAAAGCGTGAGAATCGAAGAAGGATCAGCTTGTCATCATCGCACCGAGGTTGGACACTGGAAGAGAAATTGTCCATTGTACCTTGATGAGTTCGCAATAAGAGGTATAAAAATACCGCACCGCGATGCGATTACGTACTTTTGATGATAGAATTATTTGCTTTTCCTCATAAAATAAATTCGGTATATGATAATCGATGTGGTATTCACATATGTAATACATCGCAGGACTTAGAAGAGCAAGGAAGCTTGCCTATGGACGCAATACCGCACGTGGGTAATGGAGCACATGCAATCGTTGAAGCTATAGGCACGCTTGATTTAGTTTTACCTTCGGGTTTAGTATCGTCATTAAACGATTGTCATTACGCACCTTCCATTGTTGGGGTGTCGTTTTCGCTTCCTTGATAAAAGATATTGGTTTCGCTCATACATTTACCGATTATGGAATTTCGTTTCTTTAAATGATGTTTTTACTTTAATGTTATTCCAAAGAATGGTGTGTTTGAAATTGATTTGCATGATAATGTTGTTGATAAAAATAATTGCCTTTAGCATCAATAATAAAAGAATCAAAAGTGATTTGGATTCTTCATTTCTTTGGCATTGTAGACTTGCTCATATAGGCAAGAAATGCATGCAACAAATTAGAACACGATGGGCTTTTGCAAGATATCAATGATGAATCATTTGATAAATGCTAATCTTGCATATCCGGGAAGATGACCAAGAAACCTTTACAAATAGTTTAGAAAGGGCTTATGATCTTCTTGGTGTAATACATACCGACGATGTGGACCACTAAGACATGTGTCAAGAAAGGGTGCTAGCTACTTAACCTTTATCGATGATTTCGATCGTTATGGTTATGTTTATTTACTTAAACATAAACATGAAGTCTTTGAAACATTTAAGGTTTTAAGAGTGAAGTAGAAGCGCAACTAGGAAAGAAGATTAAAGCTCTCGATCCGATAGAGGTGGTGAATATTTAAGCCAAGAGTTTAAAGATTATCTAGTCGAGTGTGGTATTGTCCAAAGAACTCACATCTCCTTATACTCCACAACAAAATGGTGTATCCGAGAGAAGGAATCGACATTGCTAGACATGGTGCGATCGATGTTTAATCTTACTACTCTTCCCTTATCCTTTTGGGATTATGCTTTGGAAACCGTTGTTCGTGATATTGAATATGGTTCCAACTAAGAAGGTTGATAAGACTCCTTATGAAGTGTGGTATGGGAAACCTCCCAACTTGTCTTACTTAAAGGTCAGGGGTTGTGAGGCGTTTGTTAAACGCGACTCTACCGATAAGCTACAACAAAGATCCATTATGTGTGTTCGTAGGATACCCAAAGGAAACGATGGGTTACTACTTCTACTTTCCACCGAAACAAAGTAATTGTTGCTAGGTATGGAGACTTTCTTGAAAAGGATCTCATATCCCATGAATTCAGTGGAGAGTATATGATCGGAAGATGATCAAGAAGATACAACACCTTCGAGAACACTAGCCAACCTCAAGTAGAACTCGAAAGTCCGGGCGCTCCACCGAGATTGAAGTGGTTCCCATTCAGATCCGCAGGACTACGCGCGGCACTGAGCGCCTATGTCTCAACGTAGAAGGCGAGGAAAATATGTTAGGGATCTTGGTGAACTCGCTAACTATAAAGTCGCCATGATGAGTCCCGAAAAGGAAAAATGGCGAGTTGCAATGAATGGGAAATGCAATCCATGAAAGATAACGAAGTTCGGATAGAGGTTGACTTACCTCCAAATGCTAAGGTAGTTGGAAGTAAGTGGCTCTTTAAGATAAAGACCGACATGGATGGCAATGCACACACCTATAAAGCTCGTCTTGTAGCTCAAGGTTTTACTCAAACCTATGGGATAGACTACGAGAGACATTTTCTCCGTGAGCGCACATTAGAGCTATTAGGATTCTTATAGCCATAGCTGCATCGTGACTATGAGATATGACAAATGGATGTAAAACCGCCTTAAACGGCCGCCTATACGAGGACATCTATATGGCGCACTCAAGGGTTTGTGAATCCAAAGTTTCGAAGCAGATGCAAACTTCAAAGATCCATTTATGGGTTGAAGCAAGCATCAAGGCAATGGAACAAGAAGTTTGACGAGGAAATCAAGAAATTTGGTTTTACTCAAAATCTTGATGAGCTATGTGTATCACAAAGCTAGTGGGAGTAATGTTATTTTCCTTGTCTTATATGTCGATGACATATTGATCATGGAAAAGACATTCCAAGTATGCAAGATGTAAAGTCTTATCTTGGAGAGTGCTTTTCTATGAAGGACTTAGGGAAGCAAAGATTTATTCTCGGGAATCAAGATCTACAGAGATAGATCAAGGCGGTTAATCGACTAAGCCAAAGTGCTTACATTGATAAAATACTAAAGAGATTTAGTATGCAAAATTCCAAGAAGCGGATATTTGCCGATGCAAGTTGAACATGGCTTAAGTAATAAACTATGCGCCAACACTGGCCGAGGTGGAATACATGAGGAAAGTTCCTTATGCTTTTACTGTAGGATCTATCATGTATGCCGTGAGATGTACAAGGCCCGATGTGGCGTTTGCACGTAACATTACCAACCGGTATCAACGTAACCAGTGTGAAACATCGGCAGTCGTTAAGAACATTCTAAGTATCTAAGGGCTACTAAAGATATGTTTCTAGTGTATGGAGGAAATCCAGATGCGTAACTTGATGTTACGAGGTTTTTGCGACGCGTCATTCCAAACCGATAAAGATGATACGAAGTCTCAGACGGGTTATGTCTTTGTCATTAATGGAGGAGCATTGACCGGAAGAAGAAGCAAACAACGATTGCGATGTCTATTACGTGTTGAGTACATAGTCGCCCGTGTCGCGATGGAAGTCGTTGATTAGGAAATTCATTTCGGGACCCTGAGTAATGCCCTCAATTGAATTACCTTTAAATGTGTATTGTGACAACTCACGCAATAACATTTGCCAATGAGCCCGGAGTCATGGCGGCGCCAGACATTTTCCTCGTCGATATCACTATGTTAGAGAACAAGTCGACATAGTGAAATCAATCTACTCAAAGTTCATACAGATGAAAATCTAGGCGATCCCTTTACTGAGCCTTTGCCAAAAGATAAACTTACCGACCATGTCGATGGGATAGGACTTCGCTTAGCTAGTAGTTTCATGCAGATCCGTGATTAGTATTTGGATAAAGGATGTTATGAACAAATATTACTTTAATGAAATAAAATAGTTGTTTATGTTTATTTTTCATTTTCTTAATATTATATCCTATATTTGCATGTTTAATCCGCGAGTAACTTATGTTATTCTAAATAGTCCGTTGTCAATCAATGATGTGGGAATGTCATTGAATTAAGACAACTGAAGTTTTGTAGAATATACTTTTAAAGTATATTGGTGCGTGGGACATACCAGATTCACATGATATTCAACGAATGAATATGTGACTATCCCAACTTTACATGATGATACTTTTGGATTTTATCATTAAGTATATCATGAAGTGTTTATCCTCGGACTTGAGATACCGGATAACTGATATGAATGTAGTGCATTTGTGTAAGATAGTCTAACGCTATCCGTGAATCGGTAGTTATAAGGGCTATTTTGGAAGTGTTGCAAAATTCATGAGTTATGTTTGTAGTCGAGAGAATTTGCTCCTTTGAATTTGTTTCAAAGCATAATACTATATTTGGGCCCTCGTAGGTTGACAAGATGTTTGTATGGCCATACCCAAGATCTATCCGAATACGCTCGGATGATTTGGTAATCTTGTTCAATCATATACAACGAGAAATGTAATATTAACTTATGAAATGACTTGATCCATATTCATAGTTAATGTAGTATTAGTAACAAAAGGATAAGTAAAATGATGAATCATTAAATGGTTTTTCGAGGAGACCATGCTCGATTCGATCCGGGGGCGTTAGCGTGTGAAAGCTAGACTCACCAATGTCATTACTATATTTAGTAATATCCAGTGGGGAGTCGAAAGGTTTTAATGGATATTTAAATAATAGTATGTCCTGATTCGAACTCGAGACTTGGATGCACACATTACGATAAGAATTGATGTACATAATTAATATAAATAAAACGTTATTGTTATTAATTATTAATCACTAAATAAAACATAACGATAGTTAAATAATTAACGAGGTTTGGTTAACGGTCGTTAAATATTAACTAGAAGGACTAAGAATGAAATTAGATGTCGGAAAGTTCTAGAATCCCTTTGGGATGAATAGCCGATCGGTGGGGTTTCCAAACCCAATCCCACTCTAACTTGGTCACCAAGATAAGTTACCTATAAATACAATTCATCAGATTCATTCATAACCCAATCTTGGATCACCAATAACCTAACTTCTTCTCCTTCTCCTCTTCTTGTGTGGCCGATCGAATACCCTCACCCCAAGGGTTTTCGATTTTGTCTTAGCTCAAAGATAAAGTGTTTGGTTTATTTGTGATTCAAGGAACTAGCTTCTCCACATCAAATCGCTATTAAGACGCGCCAGACAAGAATCGAAAAACAAAGACGCTTGAGCTTGTGATCTTGGTGGTCGATTTATTGTGGTGGTCGAATTGCTAAACCCTAAAGTTAGGATTTTGGGTTTTGTTCTAGTTCAAAGTTTGTTTGGTTTACTTGAATCGCTAAAAGACGCTGCTTTCTTATTCGGTTAATTACTTACATATATTATTCCTATTATCTTCCACCGCTTGCTTTGATGATGTATTTGTTTTATGTATAATTGTTATGAGATAAAATTCCAACAAAAACTGTTATAAACAAATGAGCATAAAAAATAGTGATTGTCTAACGGGTGTCTCAGGACATTTTTTAACGTTATTATAAAAGAAAACTGTGTAGTAAATACAATTTGTAGTTGAAAAAAATTGTGTTTAATAAATGTGGTTAAATCGATGCTCTCAAGACATTTTGTTAGACAAACCTTAAAAAATAAGCTAAATTAAACACACCGTAATGTACATCATCAAGTATGTTGACTTAAGCCGTGTTTGTTTTTTAAAAAGACTTTAACAACCTCTAATCCGAACCGCTCGACGCGGCCAGACATTTTCGCCGCTCGCACCGCTTTTTTTTTTTCCGCTCGACGCGGTTAGGCAGAAGATCTCACTGGCCAGACTGGAGGGTGTCTTAACGCCTTGTTGACAAAAAAAAAAAAAAAAAAAAAAAAAAAAAATAAGACGAAGAAACAAATGCGGTTCACACAAGTTTTTTTTCGTTCGAGATCGCCACGATTTAGAAATTTACGCCAAATTGATTCAGATATGCATTCAGATTCAGATTCAGAAAGATCTTAAAAACAAACGCCACTTTAGTTCTTGATTACTCAAAACATATTTAACTTTAATACAATTCAAAACACGATACAAATTACACTTGTTACTAGTTTCCTACAATGTACTAACTTGTTTTCATGTCGCAGTAACACTATTCAGGTGGACTTTTTTTGTGAATTCATTTACGTGGATCTAGCAAGACTTATAAGGGTGCGTTTGGTATCTCGAAATGGAAATCACTCAATGAATTTTCATTTCAATCAAGATGTTTGTTTAAGATGAAGGTCCTACTACTATAGAGATGAATGATAGATTTATTCCATACTCCATATATATCAAGAGAGATAGGTATGAATCTTTAATAGGTGAAACACCGAACACTACTATCAAACTCATACCCATTGTGATTTATGACAGCATACCAAATGCACGATTTTGTTTTGCCTTTTGTTTTTTTTTTTTATAAATGTGAAAATAAAGATAGAAAAAGGTGTGGGTGAGGGAAGGAAATGTGACAGACATGTTAGGTGAGAATTAGGTAGGTGAGAGAACGTGCAAAGGAGTAATAATCACTTCCTTCAGCCGATATCAGAATCTCCTTCTACGACGTCGTTTCATCCGGATCTTCTTGATTTTTTGCATTACCTTTTGGGCCACATATAAAAACATGGTCCAACTTACTATTTTGGCCCAATTTAACTCACATATTTTGCTTTTCATTTAATATATCAAGTTAGGGTTTCACGGATCGTGAATATCCACAAGAATCAAAACCAAACCGAAAGAACCGAAAATAATCGAACCGAATTTGTGACAGAATCAATTGGTCAAACCGAACCGAACCGAACTAAATATTTGGTTATCGGGTTGGATATGGTTTTAAGAATGAAACCAAACCCAACCAAAACCGAATTCATATAAAATATATATTTTTCTATGTATATATATGAAAAAATCACTAAAACTCTTTTTAGTATAAATATAACATGATTTAAGCTTGAAAAATATTTTGTGCTAAAATATATATAATTAATTAAAAAATAATTAAAATTATGTAATTCGGGTTATTCGGTTCGGTTTTCGGTTATATGGGTTCGGTTTTCAGTTATTCGGTTCGGTTTTCGGTTCGGTTGAATCAAATTAATTTCGGTTCGGTTCGTTTTCGGTTATACCCAGAAAAAAAAATTAACCGAACTAACCGAACCGAATAAACCGAATAACCCGATAACCGAACCGATGAACACCCCTATATCAAGTGGTGAAAAGCAACTTAATTTTAATTTTTATTCATTTTCATACACTTTGCCGGAGGTCTTATTGGAAGCAATCTCTTTACTTTTGAGTTCAACCAAAAGTAGGAGTATGACACCATGACCTGTCTACATTATACATCTCTCATACTCCGCTCAGGCAGGATCAAGTATCGTTGTTGTTGTTGTTGTTGTTGTTGTAGTTATCGCTAGTATACTTATACTTTTGTACTCACTTACCGGGTCCTTTTGGGAACCGTCTTTCTACTGTCGGATAAGATATGACTGTCTACATCATACATTCTCAAATTCTGCTACAAAGCGATTGGTTATTGTTGTATAATAAACTTGTATCTTTTTAAAGAAAAACAAACTACAACAATAAAGATAGATAGCATTTATCTAAATATAACCCTTTGTTGTGAAGCAACAACATTCAATTATGTTGCTAAGCCAAAAACATGTTTGGTAGTAATAATATTTATTGACATGACACTTTCGATCCGGTGATAAGCTAAGTGTTTGATTTTCGACAAGCTTACTTTTATGGTAATTACATAATCTTTAGTTCTAATGATATGACCTTACTTGTATCCTTTATATTAATTACTTGCTTTATCATAAAGCAATGATAAATTTATATCTACTATAAACTTTCATGTTGTTGTCAATCTAGTCTTTTGATAATGAGGGTACAAAAGGTTTTCACTTTTAACCTCAAGCTCCATGTTTGATGTTTCATCATTTAAAGGATTTTTGTCACTGTAATTTGGCCCACAATTTCAATTCATTTGGCGGGCCTGTCTTTAAGTGGGCCATATAAATAAACATCATAAAAACAGACTTGACTTGTTACAAGTCTTCGACAAAAGATATCTTATCAAAACTTAAATCAAATAAATGAAATCAATGTCAACATTATATAATGAAAACCATACATATGTTGAAGTTTTTTTTTGTTCTTATCAATATCTGAATGATACATGATTTTTGAAGTAATATATTTACCGGGTGTAAAAAATTTTACCCAAAAAATAAATAAATTTTGAAAAGTCTTGTATAGAATGTTAGATGTTAGATTATTGCCTTTGTTTAACGACATACCAATAGATGATGACAATAAAAGCCTTTGTATAAAAAGTTTGTGGCCAAACGTCCAGAAAAAGTTGTTTCGATTCTTTTGGAAATGTCATCGTCGTTTGAACCTGCAAAATCATATTTAGGTGATCAGGTCATATCGGTTCCGTTAGACAATAGCGTGCGCACGTAATTGTAAACTTTTGTTAACGTTAAAGCAAGTGCGAACTAAAGGGGTTCTCAAATATGTATGCGAACAACGAAATTTATCGCAGTGTAATGTTTTGTCAACAATACTAGTTTTTCTGAAATATACTTTGTCCTAAACTTTTGTGTTATAATTCCGTTAAAATTTTAAACAAAATACACCTCATAATCTTTAATCTTAAATATGTCAATACAATTTTCATTTATATTAGAGTGATAGATGCAGTTGCAGTTATTCAAAAGTTATTCGTGCGCCACATCTGCTTTTACTCCATAACATTAACACATATAAGAAAAAGAAAAAAATCACATGCACTAATAACGCAAAACAAAAACCGATAACGCTAGTTATCCCAATGGCGGGGGCCGATAACGCCCAACCCCAGTGCAACCATGGCGCCAGATTATAGTCACCCATGTGACCCTCTAACGTAACTATAAGACAACCCCCACTCGTGACACAACTTCACTTTCCACCTCAACGTCACATTAGCTTTATCTCTCTTTTCACACACTTTCACTTTTCACTTACAACCACTCACACCACTTCACTTTTCAACCCATTTGTTTATTTATTAAAATACTCCACTAAATATCTGACATACACTCACAAATCAAAAAACAAATAATAAAAACATCATAAGTCCACCATGACACGATTTCATTTAAGATGAAGACTTCACCTTTCGTCTCTTGCTGTCTTGCCTTGCCGCCGTGACAAGCCTTTCAGCGGGCTTGCCGCCGTGAGGGTGTTATTGCTGGTGCCTTTCTACTCCCAGCAGTCTAATATGAATATATGATTCCAGTTATTTAAAAATTGAAAGGAGTCAATGTGAATGGACCACTCATTTCAAGCAATAATGCATCAATCTATATGAAATCAAATAAAAACAATTAATTATCAATGTGAAATGAAATACTCGTTTTCTCATTATCTTTATCTAATATAACTATAGAGCAAAGATTATCTTCACAATCCACGTTGTCGACTCGATTCACAAACATTAAACGCTAAGTTTGAGTTAAAAAACGGTCCCTCGAGGCTCAGTGGTATTATGAAAATAAGTCTCTGATTATTAATCTTATCTAAAGAATCCCAAAAATAATTCCCAAGTTACAGAAGCGTGACGAGGTAAGTTCAGTAGATTAAATGCTAAGTTTCACAAGTTGACAAAACAATCGCGAGGTTCAGTGGTACTGCAAAATAAGTTCTGCGATCATTAATTCTATCTATAGTAGCCCTGGCAAAATAGTCCCTGGTGTAAGCGGACGTCAGTAAGGTAGTCTCGTAGAATTAATTGCTAACTATAAAGAACCCTGCAAAATTAGTCCCAGGTTTAAGTGTCATTCACAGCAGTCTTTGAATCAATCTCACATTGATCGCGGGTTTCACATTCGTATGCCTAATGACTGAGCTAACAATGTTTCACTACATATAAAAGAAATAAATTTAGTTTTATAAAACTTTACGATAGGAGAAAGTATTTTAATAGTTTGGTACGTTTTCAGAATCGGGGCAAGTGAATATTAATTGATGGTAGTAACACATCTTTAAGTCGTAGGACCCTTTTTGAATACATGTAAACCGATATTTATGTGTCTTCTAAATGTGTCAACTTACTATACAGTATTCCAATTATATTGTTTTTTATTTTATTTTATATATTTTTTTCTGTTATTATTATTATTATTTTCGTGAGGTTATTGAATCGGTATATCATTTTCTCAGTACCAAGTTACTTGAATAAGTGTTCCTTATATGGAGCTAAGTCTTAAAAAAAAAGTTGCAATGACACTAGATTTTTCTCTCCAATTAAACTATTTTTCATTGTTGATTTATTTGAAAAGTAACTTTTTATCAAGTTCGTAAAAATCGCTTGGCGTTAGTGAGGCGGTCGGGTAGGCCAAGAATTAATAGGTTAAGCGAGGGATTAATCGGGATTAATCTGACGGAATTTTTATACACAAAATTGTAATATTAGATATTATATTATATTATATGATATGAGATAAGAATAGGGCGATCAAATTTCAAATATTTTAAGTTGTTCAAATATAAACATAATACATAATTCTTCAAAGTTTAAAGTCAAACATAGATATTATTCGGTTTGTTAACCATTTTTTAGCGATCTTTGACCATTTTTTCCAATTAATTGGTTTGTTGACCGATTTTTAAGCGATTTTGTCCGATTAATCGGTTTGTTGACCGATTTTTAAGCGATCTTTGACCAAAACGATTAAATTATGATAAATCAAGGCGTTTAGTGAGCGATCAGTGATTATGCGGGGATTAATCGGCCGCCTGGACCGATTTTTACAACAGATCTTTTTATAACATAGCTTTCATGGTCAACGATAATTTAACATATCTTAAATTCACATGGATCGTAAATTATTGGCTTTCACAGTCTAATGTATAAATAGCTAAAGCGGAATATATATATAATTCAGCTTGCTGTTATAAAATATTGTTGGTATGCGCATGCATTCGTCTAGTTATACTAAAATGCTAAATTCGTGTAAACTTACTAAACAACTACACTGACAATCCTAACGTATTAACACGTAAATCTGCTTATAAACGTGTATCGTAACACTAAAGTCATCAAATTTATTTGTTTAAGTAAGATTACATCCAAATCTCAAAGATTATCAATATTTTGGATCACACATTTAGGATACTTTATAAATGAAAAAATAAATAAATAAAGACTATGAATTTTCTTTTTCTTTGCACAGTCCTCAGTGAACCACTTTTTATGGGTCTTTGTCTTCATTCTTCCCCCTTATTCACGTGATCCCTTTTTCCTTTGTAAACATTTCACATTTCAAAATATCTTTTGTAACAATAAAATCTCGAGTGAACATGTGTCTTTGTCTTTTGTAACTATGATTAATTGACTCGCAATGTTGAATCAGAAACACAGTAACAAAAAGAAAATTTTAATAAGTTTCATCATATCAATTTTTGTTTACCAAGAAAATACATTGTACGTATCAAAGTATACGTTATCTAATGTTGTGCTATGTAGTGTTGACGCGGTACTTATATCTTATATGTGCAAAAAATAATTATTACCTTAAAATCAAAGTTGATTTTATACAAATAACAGTACACAATCATTTTCTTATAGTACTTTATGGATCTAAATATATTAAATAATTTTTTCATCATTCAGAACTACAAAAAAGTTGAAGTCAAAATTTCATTTTGGCCGAGCTCGAACTCAGCTCAAGTATTTAGCCTCAGCTCTACCATAATTTTGAGCTCGCATTCAATATTCGAACGTGAAAGCTCAACTCAAGCCGAGTCGATCTAAGTCAGTTCTCGGGTAATATGGTATTACCACCCTAGTTGCAATGTTTCAAAAAACGATTTCTTAACCGACCTAGTTAAGTTTTCGATTTTGATTTAACCGACCGTTCAACCAAGTTTTTTTTCCTTAAACTCGCTTATAATGATTCACCGGTTTCCGGTTAAACCAGACAGATCAACCCGAGAAAATATTACTCACATAATTGAGTCATACTTCTTATACAACCGTACAAAAATAAATCAATTCACATACCTATATGGCTCTTTTTCTCGAGACACACATCTCTCACTAGTACTTTTTTTTTGAACATACTAGTCACTACTCTTTACTCCAAGAATCTAGCCTATAGTAGTAAACACATTATGACTTCATCAACTTAAACCACAAAACACTTTTTTAGATCTCATTATACACTTCACCTTCTCACACACAATGCCCCCACAACCACTACTATTTTATTTCCACCACCTCATACCACCACTCATTTTCCTCATCACCACCATATCCTCCACCCCATGTCCACCTTTCACCACCACACCACCACCTTACCCTTTCTCCAACCACCCTTCTTTCCATGTCAAATGCTCACCACCACCTTCACTTGCTACCATCACTATAAACCACCATAACTTCACTATACTACACTATGACTATGACACTACCATGCTCACACTCATACCTACTAGTACTACTACTAACACCACTTGCACCACCTTAACTACCATCCCAACTCAACCTATCAACTTTACTAACACACCCTTTAAACCAAGTGACTCATTTTGCTCTAGGCTCACTTATCTCCACCCATGCCACCAAGCTAACCATACCAAGTGTGACCAATGTCCTTTTTTGTGTAAAGTTGCTAAGATGCCTAGTGAGCTTATACCTTCTTGTGGATCTATTATGCACCCTTCACAACTTAATAAAGAAGGGTGTCAAGATGATATACTAGGCTTTCTTGATACTTTTTTGAAATTTGGTATTGAAGTTGAGTTTCAAGAACAAGATTCTTATTTTTTGAAATGTAAAGAGTGTAGAAGTGTTAATGGGGTTTGTGGGTTTAATTCATCTGACCCTAAGAAGGGTTTTTTGTGTTCACAAGATTTGAGTTTTAGTGGAAAAAAAGATGTGAAAACTAGGCCTAGGTTGAGGGTAGTAATGATGTTTTTATGTGTACTATTTTTGTGTGTTTTGTTGTTTTTTTTGGTGAAAAAGTATGTTAGTAGGAAAATTAAGACACCGGCGGAAGACGCGGCAGTGGTGTACTTGCATAGACACCGCTCTGCCAGTCTTCTTCCGCCGGTGTTTACTTTTGATGAGCTACAGTTAGCTACGGATAATTTCGACCCGGGTCGAAAAATAGGAGATGGGGGGTTCGGGTCGGTTTATATTGGTCATTTTCAGGAAAATAAAGTTTTCGCTATTAAGTATTTGCATAAGCAAAATCCCACGTCTAATTCGTTTCGACCAAGTCCTTTTGTAACGAAATACTGATTTTGTCGAGTTTGAATCATCCGAATTTGATAAAGTTACACGGGTATTGTAGTGATCCGAGAGGGTTACTACTGGTGTACGAGTACGTACCCAATGGGACTCTCTCGGATCATTTACATTTACACGCCCAGAAGAAAAACAAGTGTATATTAACGTGGCAGCTAAGAGTTGATATCGCGTTACAGATTGCGACAGCAATAGAGTACCTACATTTTAATGTTGTACCACCTATAGTACATAGAGACATTACGTCGAATAATATATTCATTGATAAGGATATGATTGTTCGTGTTGGGGATTTCGGGTTATCTAGGCTGTTAGATCCGGGTTGTGTCTGGACCGGTCCACAAGGGACTCCTGGTTACTTAGATCCGGACTATTATAAGTCCTTTCGGCTAACGGAAAAAAGTGACATATATAGCTTTGGGGTCGTGTTGTTGGAGTTAGTAACGGGTATGAGGGCGGTTGATGGAAGGAGGGATAAAAGGGAAATCGCGTTAGTTGATATGGCAGTTGGGAGGATACAGATGGGGTTATTGGAAGAAGTGATCGATCCGCGTTTAGCTGCTGTTGATAGTAGTAGTGTGGCTGCAATGGCTGAGCTTTCGTTTAGGTGTGTGGCAGCGGATAAGGATGATAGACCGGATGCTAGGGAAGTCGTGGCAGAGCTAAGGCGGATAAAGGGTCGGGTGAGGGGTGCAGTGGGTACAGTACGTGTGTTGGCTTCGAGTAATGTAGTGGTTCCTGATGGTGTGTTGTGAAGGTCTGAGGAGCACACAGTATTTTGTCAACAACGACGACAACATACCCAACGTCCGCTGCGCTAGTGAAGGTCTAAGGATCTTCGGTAGAATGTGAGCGAGATCCTACCACTATTCGAGGATAAACCAAAAAGAGGAGGCTCTTGGTGAATACCTCCGACAACTGAAAGACAACCGAAAGTATGAGCACACAGCATTTTGTAAAATGTAATTTTCTTGTTTGTAACTATTGCTGTAATGTTTTTTTACTATTTTGGTTACTTTTTTTTTACTTTGAGATGCAATAGATTTGAATGTACATACTAGTAGTACAAATTCTGTATCATGATGTATATAATGGGGTTATCATATTCAGACGGGGCTATGCCTAGCACTGTCACCTTTTCAAGGAATATTCCCTTGTCTCCCACTTTTTTTGATCTGTGCGGTTACGGTTCTGTTCGTATTTACAGCGGTTTTAGCGTTTGTTTATTAAACTTAATATTCGATTCCGCGTTTCGAGTTTATAGGCTTTATATATGATATAAACAAATTATAAAAAAAAAAAAAAAAAAAAAAAAAAAAAAAAAAAAAATGGGGGGTCTTAATAACCAAACAGGGGTCTTAATAACTGCCCCATATAATGTGATCCACTCGTGTGCTGGTTGGAATTTAATTATTTAGGTACCATCCTGACAAATTTTGTTTTTATGCTTGCTGAATTTCTTAGAAAATAATGCTCAATAATAAGTGGATTTTGTCTTTGATATCTTATAGTAAATTAGTTATTGTAACGTGGTCACTTGTACTATATAAATGATTGCACACTTTAAATGATTGTATGTCGAGGCTGGGAGAGGTGGGCTACGCGGTAGCCGTAAGGCAAGCAACTTGGTCACAGAGTTGTATCGGCTTGACTAAAACTGGTCAGTTTTAAACTTTGTTTGCGAAAATGGAACCGGATTATCAGTACCCAATATGAAGTCAAAGTATCAGATCTTTTGTTTCTGCTCGACACTATGCAGCCTATGCCACTATGGTAAAACTGTAAAAACTGCAAGTGATTGTAGACATCACAGCAATCCTTAGTTTCGTTTTGTATACATTCTAAGGTTATTACTAAGACAGTTGACATTTTCATTCTCCACACATTGAAAATGACATAAGATAAAAGTAGAGCACTTGGTGCCCGGACTCATATCCATCAAGGTGATCTTACTAATGCTTTTATGCAAAGACGCCAATTAACTCCGATTATAGTTGCAAACAAAAGAGTCGATTGACCCAAGTCTTTCTTTTTTGGTTATGACTCGTGCGAGTCCCTAACCATCTTTAATATTCTTCCGTTTTTCTTAACATAGATCATATTGGAATTGACGGAATCAAAGTGAGTCTGAAGCAGAAAAACCTCATCCGTTTTTTAAGTTACAAGCAGAAAAAGCTAAAGTGAGTAAAAAGAGTAAAAAATAAAAAGAGGTCCTACCGGGAGTCGAACCCAGGTCGCTGGATTCAAAGTCCGGAGTGCTAACCACTACACCATAGAACCCATGTTGACTTCATTTCCCATATATACTATTTATTTATCACAAACATTTGAAAATGAACCAGTAATTATCATGCAACTAAGCAGGGTGTTACCTTTTAATGTTACTTAGAAGTTGCAAATGCTCAACACATTCATAAAAGTTGATATTTTTTCAAGCAATAATCACTAATTTGATTTGTCGAATGCTTCTCTGGGCTCTCATGACTGGACATTGTATGAGTTCTACCGCATCTGAATCATTAAGATCCAACAACGAAGTTACGCTTTGTTAAGTTTAGTCACTTGAATGGTAATGACTGTTTAGATCATATGATTGACTAAATTTAAAACCGGCTTAAAATCAAGTTTATCGACAGCATACTCAAGTAAACAAAATGGTTTCGTTTTAAGAATAACATGACTCATTCGAAAACAACATAAACTACAAGCCAAAACGCTACCACATCCAACATTGTCTACCTCATTCACGTCATTTCAGATATTAGAAACTCGATAGTCTGTCTGTTAGCAACTAGACTTGGTATCTCATTTAACTATTTAAGTACTATATTGACTGACCCATGCTGATCTGAAACTATGTATTTTAATATGAAGCATAATATGGAGCTTTAGGTTATGATCTTCTGTTTCGGGTCAAGGTGGGTCCATAACGGTCTCATTTGGTGTAAAATAAGCTAACATGCCCACAATAGAGTTGAGTTACGAAAAACGACAGTAGAGGCTATAAAACTACAGCAAGTCTTACTTGGGTCACCTAACTTTTGAACTGGTGTCACTTGCATAAAAGTCTTACTTAGATGACCTAACTCTTAGACTAATGACATTCATGATGATCATGATGTATGTCTTAGTTCGTGCCCTACGAATAGTCGAATGTACAGATTTTAATGTTTTATGATACGCATTGCACAAGAGAGATGTAAGCGAACGTTTAAAGATTTTTCATTTCAGACTCATCTTCAGAAACTTGTTAAGTAATGAATTTGGTAGCTGTACAGAATTCGAAAAGATTTTCATTATCATAAGGGATCATGATTCAACGCTAACATGTGATAATTCAGGTTATCGATACCGTTTAGCCTAATACAACATAAGATCTGCTCTGGCAACTCCTCTTGTTTGTTTCCCTGTTAAAAATAAGTTAACCATTAATTACAAACTTAGACGAATAAGAAACGGTAAAGAAGAAAAAAAATGAAAGCTAATCAAACCAAGATGTAGATAAACACGTAAATGCTTGCCTGAATTGTGAGGCCAAAATCCAAGATGCAGTTCTTTAGTCTATCTTGAAATGCTTCGAATCCTTTTCTGGAAATGTAGCTAAATTTGTGCATGTCTAAATCAATCTCAAAGTAGTTTTCTCCCTGAAACATTTACACTTGTGTTAGATAATGGCATTAATTAATACGGTATAGCTGAGTATAATAATGCCTCTTTTGCAAAGTCAAATTAGAGGCGGATCCAAATGGTACTTGGAGTTTGTGCGTACATACTTTGAAACAATCATATGCATAGATAACATAACTCAAATGGTATGAGATACAAATATCATAGTGGTAGAGTGGCAAATGGGCGGGTTGGACAGGTTAGCGCTATGGGTCGAACAAGTCAAGTCATATATGGGTACTTTTGTACCAGCCAAAACGAATGGGTTGGCCCGAAACAAATTTTTCCATGAAATATTGTATTTGTATAGACAATTAGCTCATACGCATGAGAAAATGGTATATATGTTCACCCTTGCTAAGAAACTTACTTGGTAGAATTCATGTTGTGGGCGTGAGAGCACGGGTTTCTCATTATACGCATTCATGATCTTCCTCTCTGGTGCATTTAGTTGAAGCTCATCTACATTTACAACACGGCCTAATATCTTCAACCTTTCTCGAAAAGGTACCAGTGTATCAAGAGGGAAACCTTTGACTTTTTCTATTTCGTCATCAAGGATCCTCTGTTTCAAACCAGCTAGACAAATAAGTTGACATAAATTTGATATGTGCAGTAATTTTTTTGTACAATGAGATAAATCGGCTACTTACCCGCAGGTTATCTTGAAACTGAGATGAAAGTTCCTTAGAGTAGCTATCAGAAAGCTTAAGGTATAAAACAAAACTCATTCCTTCACCGTCAATTTCACCTTGGAAAAGGCAGTAGGATACAACGGAATCTGAATATTTACAACAAGAATTGGTGGAAGTTCTCCGGAAGAAGGACCAACATCAGGAGTTTTACAAACCGAGCAATGTGATCAATTTTCCGCTGAGATAAAACACATCAACTCCAAATGGGTAATATGCTGCATAATTAGGCGCATGCTCTTTCTTTTTATCCCTGTAAATCCAATGTGACCCCAAAAAAGTCCAATAGTTTGAGACAAAGCATTTGAGAATTAGCGTGTAGAATATACCGAGTGTGCTTTAGTTACCTAAAATAAGTCTTCCCTCGTACTTTGAAAATACTTGGTTCAACATGTGACCAGGAATCAAGCACTTTTTTCTCCGCTGGGCAGAAAGGTACTTGTGAACCAGCTATCGGCCTTTCTAGACGGTTTTTTGAAGACCCTAAAAAGGTATCAGAAATAGTGTTAACTTATGGCAATCGAACAATGACGCGTGCCTAAAGACATACAATAAATTGAAAAGCGAAATACTTACAGATAATGGCACTAGGATTTCCATCTTTTAGTTTAAAGGAAAGTTTATGTGCAAATTTTTTTCTAGTATTTGGTGGACTATTAGAGGTTAACGGTCTTCTTTTCTCAACAGGTGGAACTGTATTAGCAAGACACGGTAAGCAATTGCTAGGAATTATTCCACAGTCTAACAAACCACTTTCAGTTCCGGTATTATCATCAATGGTAGATGATATTTCGTCAAGGTAAACAGGTTCCACTTCGTTTGTATGTCCATTGGATTTTGACTGGATGTCAATGTCTTCTGGATGCACTGAACTTCTGCGCAGCTCAACGCTTGGCCTAGATGCACCATCAGAGCCGTTTAGTGACGACACATCTGCAGGTACATGAACTCATAAGATGAAGTCTGCTACTAGTAAAAGGAACTTGTTTTGAAGAGATAAATTTGGATATACCATCAAGAGCGCTGTGGAAATCTTCATCGCTGCAGTCAGATTCAAGAACTGCAGCAGTATCATACCAGAACTCTTCTGCGCTACCTGCTAATTCCAAATGAAGAATCAAATGAGATAACTCAAAGGACCTGATGCATTGCTCGTAAAGAAAGAAAATACAATAAACAGGGATAAATTACATAAGATGCTAACTGTGTAAGTTGTATCCTAAGTACAAATCACAATGTGCAGAAAGTGGATACTACTTGCCTAGAAATTTAATTGTAACAAGGGATCTCACTGAATTGTGCGAAATGAGATTAATTAATTCTTATGAAGATAGTTTAATTAGTAAGTGCCTGAATTTGGTGAATACAAAATGTGCATTCGATATCTGAAAGCAGTGCTCTAAAATCATAGTTTCATAAAGGCCCTGGCAACTAATAGTTTAACCGAACAGAACTCAATAATGGTGTTCTACGTTTTCAGCTATCACTAACTGAACAAGTAACCAGGAAGAACAGAACACATCTTACCTTATTTAATACTGTCATCATCTTAGCATTCGACTTAATATACAGATTTATATAAATACACTCACGGTTCAAACTACAAGAACACCATTATTGAAATACACAAGTCTACAACTATTATACAGATTTATAGAAATACACTCACGGTTCAAACTTAATAGCAAATAACATCAAGTGCATATCAGTTCTGCATTTGCAAGCTATTAGCGGGGTGTTTTAGGTTTGCGTTTGCAAACCTGCTTACTTTTAACAAGCAGGTCCCTTACCTATTTTTTATAACTGACCTAGCTACTTTTTCAAAAATTGCCTTTCAAATGCATGGTTGAAAACTTTTTCCCAACACTATTTTCTGATTATCTGCTTCCGAAGTCCAAACTCAGTAACTAGATAAACCAACTCAAAAGACAACCCTAAACACTGTCTAGGCCTAAAACGAAATTTAAGAAAATAGCTCTTATAACTAAATACCTGCATAATTCACACACATTAACTCAAACTACTTCAAATACTTTATATTTAACCATACACAACTATATACTTGAACTTAATTACGGGCTTACGAGCTGGGCGGACCCAGACTCTAAGTCACCTTAAGTCACCATGTACACAATTTTTTTACGACTATAAAGGAAATAAAACGAACTAAAAGGAACTATTTCAATAAAACCTATAAACAAATTAAGAAGACATGTATTTATTCTGACATAATAGTGAACTAATCAAACAAGACATGTATTTAACTATTTATGTGACACAAAATTTCGGGTCCATGTTCATTTTGAAGAAATCATGATTTTTTTTAAAAAAATTTACACTAGGCGGCAAACATCCATTGGGTTCCCGTGAACCCCCTAGGTCCGCCCCTGTTTACGAGTTTATTTGTTTTCGGCTTATTTTGAAACTTGTGGCTTATATAAGTTTGTTTTCACATAATAAAAGCTGTATGTCCCAAAATAAGCACACACACAAAAAATGAGGCATATGAAACATAAGCCGAAAACAAACACCCAGCTACTAAGGGGGTGTTTGTTTCGGCTTATATAGTTGGCTTATGTCTTATTTGATTTTGAGCTTATGTTTTATAAGCTCACTTTTTGTGGCTTATTTTGAAACTTTTCGGCTTATATAAGCTTATAAACTTGCCGAAAAGTTTTAAAATAAGTTATTAAAAAGTGAGCTTATGAAACATAAGCCCAAAAACAAATAAGCTATAAGCCGGCTATATAAGCCCATAAACAAATACCCAACTACTAAAACATCAACATGCATATAATGAAAACCGTCAAGATTACATGCATAAGAAAATATTTCAGTTACCGGATGTGACAGTAGTTGATTGATCGGAACATCTAGATTTCACGTTGTTCTTGCGTTTCCTGAACTTGTTCTTTTTCTTGTTGTCTGATGATGACTTGATGCATTTGTCCGGTGATGACAGACAAGCTCCCATCTCCGGTTACTTTTGTAACGATCACAACATTTCAATCAAAAATGAATGTTTGTGTGTGTGTTTTGTAGGTGTAAATTATGGGAAAGGAGATGAAGAGGAGGAAGAGTATTAAAGAGGGAAAATATAATGCAAAGTCAAATTCAAGAATCTTACTGTACAACAAAACCATCCTTCTATTTATATTGCAATAAATACTACTACTCATTTATACAAATAGATTTTTTATTTTATTATTTATTTTTATTTTTTCTTTTTTTTTATAAAACCACGCCAAGACCGCAAGTAACTATGTCACATGAGCAGTAACTTAACTTTCTCTTTTTTAAAACATCGTCAATATGAATCAAGTCATAAAAGACTTAATGACGTTTATGGAAGACATTTATTAAAACGTTTGCAAGAAAGTTTATTGGTTCAAAGATTGGCACCACCAAATCTTTTTCAAATCCTTTAAAAATAGGGGTTGGTTCGGGGTAATGTGTGAACGCCAAAGATAACGATTAAACACGCCTGCTAATCTGTGAACGAACCATCGTTAAGACGGGAATGAAGATTACCCAAGAAATTGAGTGATGACAACGACACCCACCACCACCACTGTAAGCGACCATGCAAGCAAGTAGCCACCGCCACCGCCCACCGCCACCACCGCCACCATCACCACCACCACCACCATCACCACCACCACCACCACCACCACCATTAATACCCACCACTACCACCACCAACCACCACCACCACTACCACCACCAAGAGCCACCTCCACCACCACCACCACCACCATTAGCAGCCACCACCACTAGCAGCCACCACCACCACCAACAGTCACCACCACCACCAGCCACCATCACCACCAGTAGCCACCACCACCACCAACCACCATCACCACCAGCCACCACCATTAGCAGCCACCACCACTAGCAGCCACCACCACCAACAATCACCACCACCACCAGCCACCACCATTAGCAGCCACCACCACCACCAGCCATCACCACCACCATCTACCAGCCACCACCATCACCACCAAAAACAGCCACCACTACCACCACCACCACCACCACTATCACCACCACCACCACTACTTTGAGGTTAACGATTTTCTCACGCCAAGACTATCAAAGATAACGATAATCTCCATTTTATTCCTTCGCATTCCTTTTCAGATTCCCTACCGCTTTTCCTTTCTCATTCCCTATTTCAACCAAACGCACCCTAATTCATTGTAATGGTAAAAACTTTTTGAAATAGTAAAAAGCTTTTCATTAAACATCCCACTGCAGATGCTCTTAAACCAAATACTCACACTTTATTCTCAAGATTTATTGAGAGGAAAGAAAATGAAATTGAATGAAGTAAATTTTTGGAGTGTTCTTGAGTTTTTTGCAAGGAAGTAAAGAAAGTGGAATGAAATGAAAATGGAGCAAAGTGCATGTTTTTTAGTTTAAAATGTTTCAGTCAATAATTGAGGTGAAAGTAAATGACTTATCTTTCTTATCACTTTCTTTACATTTTTTTTTTCTGCTTTCTTTACTTTACTTTCATCTCTATTACTCAACTTGAGAACAGGGGATCACATTCAAAACAAAAACGTACCTCGCAAATTTAAATAAAAACAAAAAGCACACACAATACCAAACAATTCATTCGGTCCAATATCCGACTAAACAAATGAAATGGGCTAGGGGGACGCGTGCCGTATGGTCTTTATAGTAGGAGAGACGTGTCTGGTTTTGGGTAAAACAACCAAATCGTTTGGTCTTATTACGTTTAGTCATAGATGTTTTTATAATATTGACTTTTTGCTTTAAAATTTTATACATCATATTGTTGTAAATAAAAAGTTTAGAGGGTGCAAATCATTGTTTTTTTTTTTAAGAAAAAGTATTGATCTTATTATGTGTTTTTTTAGTTTCATTTAAAGAAGGAAAGGAAACAAAGTGAAGTGATTTTATTTTATTTGTTGGGTTATCAAGTATCGTTAAAGGGAAAAAAAATGGGAAAAAAGTTGATTTTGTTGATTTGGTAAAGGTGCATTAATGTATAAAAAGTTTAGAGGGTGCAAATCATTGTTTTTTTTTTAAGAAAAAGTATTGATCTTATTATGTGTTTTTTTAGTTTCATTTAAAGAAGGAAAGGAAACAAAGTGAAGTGATTTTATTTTATTTGTTGGGTTATCAAGTATCGTTAAAGGGAAAAAAAAAATGGGAAAAAAGTTGATTTTTTGTCTTATTTTTTAAGACTTCTAAATATAGATGTCCTAAATACATTATAAAGTAGTATAGATTTGATGCAAAATGTATAAATGAATTGTATTTTAAATATATTTGCATTAATATAATTTTCATCAAGTATTATATAATAGAAATTAAAATATTTAAGGTTAAAGTTGAACAAGAAAGAAAAAAAATAATAAATAAATAAATAATTTAACACTTATTATAGAACAAGGTGTACATTATAAACTTATATAATCCCGTTAATTTCCAAACAAGCGCAAAAACAAGCTTTTGAAACGCAAATAAGATCCCAAAAGGAAAATGATATTACTTTTTACTCTTTGTTCCTACATATATTTCCATTTACATGATTCACGCAAATGAAAAGATCAATAAATCAATTAACAATGTGTTTCTTTTTCACATAATAAATGGACCCAAATTTTTGTTCCATCTTATTGAGGAGTTCTACAAAAACCCCTCTCTTTCAATTAAATTGCTAATATAGAAATATCTACAAACCAATTAATTTAATAAACAACCTCTGCCGCTCAAAAAAAAAAAAAAAAAAAAAAAAGCCTCTAAAAAAAATAATTAGTGGATTAAAGGTGTTATATAATTGTACAAACGTAACCTTTGACATTTCAATGATTCTTGAATCAAGTAAAATATCGGCCCTACTATTAATACCCTCTACCCATACCGCCAATTGTCTCCCTGCGAATATTCTTCGTGTCCGCTTTTTTCAAGACAACACGCTTTTCGGTTTATTCAGATTTCGAGTTTTAAGTTGTTTTATTTATTAAACTTTATATTTATAGCCCGCATTTTCGCGCTTATATACTTTTGATATAAACAAAATTATAAAACTAAAAAAAATAAAAAAAAAAAAAAAAACAGTGTCTCAAAAAAAACACGTGTCTTAATAACTGAACCCAAAATATTATGAAAAATTATTATTATTTAATATCTGTCTATGTCAAAATCATTATGTTAGTTATTCTATTATATTCCCATTTAATGTGTATTTTTTCATCAAACATATATGATTAATTTGAGTCCAACACACTTAAGAGATTCTTAAAAAAGAATCTATCATAACTATCTTTAAATAATTCTAAACATAGATAACGGTTTTAGCATAAAGGCAAACACGACACGCTACATTAAACAAGTTTTCAGGTGTACACTAGTTATCTATATTGCAAGTTTCATCACGCTATAAAAAGTATAAATCAACGTTATCTAATCCCGTTTTTTATGGGGTAATGAAGGAGATGAGATGTAGACAACCTATCTTTATCTAAAGGTAGAAAGGTTGTTTTCATAAGACCTCCGGCTTTTTTGAAAGGAGTAACGATCGAACCTTTGACTTTTGCGTGTAAAGGAGAGAGGTTTTTGAACTGATCCAGCTCTGCTAAACAACATGCTATAAAAAGTAGAAATAATTATCATATATTTTTCGACGATATAGGTGTGAAAGAACGAAGAACAAATTGCTACATTTTTTTTGAATTGCAAAGACAATTTTTTAAAACTACGTTTGTAGATCTGTGTTATAACATCTTATGAATAACTCGTTAGACTCTGTTGAGGAGCTCCACAACCTCAGATGAGAATAACGAGGAATGGATTAAGTATGTTGTGGAAAAAGTAGAGTTCTGAGATAACGAGGAATGGATTAAGTATTCTATAAGTCACATTCTTATCAGAGACGAAGCCAGAAATTTTTGTTAGAGGGGGCCGAAATTTTTTTTACAAAATTTTTAGGTTACACAAGTTTTGTCGTCTTGTAATGTTATAAGTAGCATCGCCTTATAATGCGAAAAAGAAACAAACAAAAGATTGTAGCAAGAAAAATTCTCGCACCGTCGGCTTGTCTTGAGTTTTATGTCGATTAACAATTGTATATTTTTCTTAATAAGAAAACATAATAATTTTGAGCAGCGCCGCCTCGTATTTTTCAGCTACTTGGTGAATAATAATAAAGTGACATTATTACATTGTTAACTTAAAGAGAAAGTGCATATAAAATTAAACTATATGAATCATATACGTTTGATATTACGCGATTATACGCAAAACTTATAAAAATGTGCTTATTTAAGAGAGGCTCAGATAACAAAGACCGTTACACACCTATCCGAGATGAAACCGAAAAGAATAACCCAGCATTTAATAAAGGTTATATTTTAAATATTGATGGCATATATATTTTTTATCAAGCAACACTTGCAAATTTATAAACCCCACAACAAAAACACTCCAACTAAAACATTTTAGCTAAATAATAAGAGGAAAATAAAAAGAATCAGAAAAACTTTTCCCTATGACAAAGATATACACCCACGTGAACATCTCACAGCCACATGTCTTTTTGTCTTATCCCATTTCTAAAATAGGAATTCATCATCTCTGTTATATCTCCGGTGACAATTTCAGGCCACTCTCTTTTACGACAAACTACTAAGGAATAACAAAAAAATTTACATGGAACAACACTACAGGACATGGGCTATTAGGGGGGGCCGAGCACCCTCCAGCCCCCCACTGGCTCCGTCCCTGATTCTTATAGGTGAGAATATGGAGTCATGAAAAAGAAATCTAGTAAACTTACAATGAAAAGTATATATCAATATTAAACAACACAATGTTTGGTGAGAATAATGCGAAACAAGAAACGTGTAGTTATTCCAAATTTGTTTGATTATGACAAGAGTAGAAAATTAGTAGTTTCTTTTTTACAAGTTATAAAAACAGATAAACGGATGAGATTTTCTCAGTTCAGATAATACGAGAAGGGCAAACATTTCTGACTCCAATTTTAAAAAGGTCACAGTAAATTATGACAATAGTAGTAACCACAACAACATTACTCAATCCTGTCTTCCACGAGATATGGAGGAGGTTAGATTTAGACAATCTTACTCGAAGATAGAGAGACTGTTTCGAAAAGACCTCGACTTACCCGAAGATAAAGAGACTGCTTCGAAAAGACCTGTGCCTTTTTGCAAAGAGTGAGAGTCGACCCTTAACCTTTGTGTCTAAAAAAAAGAGTTTTCAAACTTATCCAACCCTACTATATTTAAGACACTAGTAATAAATTAGTATTTATTGACAAGTTACAATAAACATGGTAAGCTAGGTTCATTCTTGATTCAGTAAGGTTGAAGCTAGCTTCTGTAAAGTTCAAAAGGAATGCAAGAGTTGGCAAGCTTATGAAAACATGGAAGTTGGCTTATGAAAGCTCATGTGAATTGATTAGTGTCACATGGTCTAGAGGAATAAGATGTAAATTCTTTTTATTTTCGCTAGCATAGTTTCGTTGTCGTGTTTTGAGCTTGTTCAAAGCACGTAGTTTTTTCATTGTTAAGAGTGGTTTTTTCTTGTACGATCATTCATTTTTTTTATATATTCTTCATCGGGTACAACCCTTTACCCAAAAACACTAAGGCTAGTCGACAAGATCCATTCACCTTAATACCAAACTCACGAGTGACTTCCTTGACACCTCCTTACACTCACACGTGAGTCACGCATTTCAAGGGTAATTAGGGTGAGCAAGTCACCTTCTTGATTTTGGTGAAGCAAGTGTTTTGTTTGTGTTAAAAAAAAAAAAAAAAAAAAAGTGTGGTAGTTAGTGTTTTGTCCAAAAAAAAATGAGTATGAGTGAGTAGAAGTGAGGGGAGAGAGAAAATTGACGTGACGCTGATATATAAGATGAGTGTAAGATTGACTTGCCATCCAGCCTAAACATGGTGTAAAATTGTAAAAACATATAAACCAAAGCTGATTAACTTGCAAAACAGATTTAGAATGAACCCAGCCAACCACCCTTGGCTCACTCTTTTATTATATGAATCAATTGCTAAAACAACAATTATTGTTTACAATACAGAAACTTAAACAATACAAAACAACTGAAGGGTTTCCCTCAAAACAACAATCACAAGAACTTTATGAGAGAGATACAAACTTTATCACACACAGATATTATGAAGAATGAAGAGAGATGTGAGAGATTCCAGCTTAAATACTTTCGAGAATCAGAGTTGCACTTTACTCCCTTGAAGTCTTAATCCGGATACAACTTAAGTCCTCTAACTTTGAAGAAATAGCTCTATCAATCCTTTATGTTGATAAAGCTTATATTCAACAAAAATCACCAATGTAAAAAACTCACCTACCAAAGTAAAAACTTTTCAACCAACTTACCTACGTGAAACAAAGCATTAATTTGCAATAAATTGAAACATAAATGGGTGCTTTACTGGCTTATTCAAACCAGTACTTTCATGTGTTGTCATAGCCAATGTGTAGTCTAAAGCCACTCTATTGCTAAATAGTGATCATTACCTCAAGACCCTTCAAAATTCAAATGCCATTATATTATTTTGATCCAATTGAAACTATAGTTTGTTACAAGAAAAATATGTAAGTATGTACTTATTTTTTGATGAGTGTAACACCAATTCTACTGAAAATAAACCTTGATCATGGACCGATGGACCTTACTTCTACATTCAAATGTTGTCGCTGGACTTTTGTTAATCGTGATGATAATGCGGTTGCACATAATACTGCTAGATGGGTATTAGAAGATATTGTAACTTCTGTTGTGGATGGCCTTGTAGGCTTGTACATAACGAATACAGTATTCGTGCTTACACCGAGTGGCGTAACTAAGCATAGGTAGGGCTGAGTATCGGTTTAAAACCGACCAGGTCCGAACTGAACCAATAAAGGTCTGAATCGAACCTATAAAACCAAAAATCGAATGTGAAAAACCTAAACCGAAACCGAACCGAATATGGTCGGTTCGATTTTGTGTCGGGTCCGTCGCTTCGGCTCGGTTTAGGTGCGTATATGTGTGTTTTTGTCGGTTTTGGGTCGACCCGACCCGACCCGAAACCGAAAATCGTGAAAAACCTAAATCGAAACCAAACCGAAAGGTTATCGGGACGGCTCGGTTTTGTCGGTTCGGTCTGTTATGTCGGTCCTGCTCGGTTTTGAACCTTCCATACTCAGCCTTATTTGTGCACTCACTGATGCTACCATTTTTTTTATTTTATTTATTTATTTATTTATTTTCATTCTCTTTATCAAAATTTAAAATAAAAATAAACCTTGATCAGCAGCCACATAAATATTTGACAACACTAAATGAAAGCTAGAAGGTTGATCTTGTTGTACATGCAAGTATTATTTAATTTTGGATATGTTTCGTACCAAAAAGAAATGCAATGGTTGCCATGGTCCTTTTTCAATGTTATTACCATGTATCACATAATAAAAAACGATACGGCATAGGTAAAAGAATCAAAAGAACATAATCAATGACGAAACAATATCAAGTAAGGCAAAAGTTCAATATAGATCTCAAATTTACCATGTATCCAATGAACCAATAATAATATTCATTTTTTATTACGATAAACTTTCACCCTTTTTAAAAATTAAATATCTCGCAAACCGTTAATCGTTACGCGATAAAATTATTATCACGACGAATAAAATTATCTTTCTATGATACGCACTACTATATATTTTAACCATTTTTTTCAAAATTTCGTCAACAAAAATCATATATGATTTGTGAAAATCATATATGATTCGATTTTTACTTAATCATATATGATTTTGAGAATCATATACGATTCAGAAAATCATATATGATTCATAAAAATCGAATCATACATGATTTTGAAAATCATATACGATTCAGAAAATCATATACGATTTTTCTGACTAATTTTGAAAAAAACGTCATTTAAAATATATAAAAGTCGCATATCTATGTAAAGATAATTTAATTCTCGCCTCGACAATGTATTTTATATAATAAAATTTACCGTCAGAAGATATGTTGTTTAAAAAAAAGTTGAAACGATTTTTATTAATTTAGATAAAAAATGAAGGGCTATAATTGGTTCATTTGTTCTATTGCAAATATGAGTTCTTTATTGATCTCAACTCCATCAACTAATAATATAATAAGTGACAAAAATATCATGAATTTGAATGACGACAATTATTCAACATGTGATACATTAGTACTTACATTATTTGGTACATCACAATAATTGGTCATATACAATTATTTATGGCCAGCTAAAATGTACCATTTATCGGTCTATCGATATCATTGTACCTGGCTATGTATGATTTTCATTATATGATCTTTGTATATTGTCTCATGTGGTGAATAAAAGATTGACACATAATATAAACAGTGGTAGTACCAAGTTTACGAAATTACAATTATTTGGTTGACTGCCAAAATATTTGTAACCTTCGATAAAATCAAACCCTAGAGTCAAGGCTGTCAAGATCGAGATCCCACGCGGCTCGCTTTATCTTTGCAAGATCGAGATCGTAAGACGGATCGCGATCCCACGATCCTACCAATTTGTCATAGCAGTAAACAAACGATAAACGAAATCAAAATATTTTACATTTCTACTCAACGTCAAAGATAAATTCATATAATATTCTCTCGAAACGACAAAGAAAACAACAAAGAATAATAAAACACAAAAATCAAGTTTCAATCGTTAAATTAACGATTTAATAAATAATATAACATAACATGAGTTCTAAGTGTCTCAAACTATACGAAATATCTACGTGATTTCAAGAAACAAACATGTCATTAGTGACATTCCAAAACATACCATTTGATTAGTTTAATCGCAATGAAGGAAAGTAAATTGAATTATTTAACACTTTTAGACTATAATATATTTAGAAAGTAGAAACTGGTATAAACTATAATTTATTTAGAAAACGAAACAATGTTGGTTTGCTTATTAGACATTAGTAAAATACACGCTTGCTTTTCCTGCCAAAAGTAAGATGGACTTAAAATATAGAAAAGTAAAAAAAAAAAAAAAAAAAAAGAACTCTGATCGCGTGACGATCCCACGATCTTACGTGCGATCCCACGATCTTAGTTACGATCCCACCACATATGCGATCCTACCACGATCCCACACGATTTTAGCTAGTAAACACGTGAACTCGTGACGATCCCACGAGCCACGATCTCGACAAATTTCGCCAGAGTGATATGATGGTGTCACATGATCTTTAGGAACTAGTAGTCGAGTATTAAAAGTGTTGGGTTAATTCAGTGTTCAATATTTCTGATTAGGTTTTGAACATGATAACCTAAGTGTATAATTAATTACCGAGTGAATACACTCAGATAATTATTTTCAAAGTTTTTCATAAACTAAGATTAAAACACTCTAGTTATTGAACTAGAGTCCACAAATCATGAACCAAATAAGATGATAATTGAGCCTATTTTTATATTCAAATTGAAGAAGATTGTTGAGCCAAAGTTTGATCTAATTGTCTCTAACAATATTTAAATATAAAATATCCTGAGTTACTCATTGGAATCGGTGAGTATGCTACCTTCTAGTGAGAATGAGTGAGTAAGTTACTCATTGATGAGAATCGGTGACCAAACTTATTCCTTTCATGGAGTGTTATATAATGCTCGATCAGTGAAAACAAGCTTCAAGGGCGTCAAAGACCATCTGAAGATACACTTTGCCTGACTAATGCGGTATCAATGAGTAAACTACTTGAGCTATAAACAACATATGGGTCAGTGGGGTCCGGCAAAGTCTTACTGACTCGGAATACTCTCTCTCTAAAACAAACATGAAATATGAGCGAGATTTTTTTAAAAGGAAGTTAAACAAGTACGAGGAGTTGATATAAATGTGTGAACTATCAACACTGTTCCTTGAAGTAAGTTTTATCTTATTCCAAGAATAAAAACATTTAATAGAAAATGTACTTCTCCATTAAATATTTGACATGTATGGAAGACCTCACATGTTATCCTTGTATCCTCACATATATAAGATAATGTTTGAAAAATAGAGATTTTAGACACATAAAATAATATGAATGTATTATAGTGATAGATTTCTCCTCTCCTTGAATCACTAGTTAAGATAGCAAGCTTTGATTCATTTCTAGGAGTGTTTCATTTGGATAGTGTTCCACAACTATCTTTTGTAATTCTTTGATTCATTTTTTATAAGAAATATAAACGTTGAGAAGTACGAATGATGTTATTAGTCATTAATGTCAAATGAGTCTTGTGTAAAACTTGTTTTTAACTTCTTAAACATATTCGTGTTTTACCCAAATTCCAGAACTAACAAAAAGAAAAAAGAAAAACCATTTAGCATGAGAAAACCAAGTTTGTACCCATGTTTCGCTTTGGAAATACAATATATTAAATATTTAAATAATTAATTATAATTTAAATAACTAAGTTTCTTTACACTCACTTAGTTTATATACAAAAAAGAGCACATATAAATTGACGCTATTATAAATTATCACCGTTATGCGTGAGTAATCGTCCGGTAAAATATATATTCAAATTACTATAATGCTCAAAAAATTGTAACGAGTTGGCACAGTATGTCGTAAATTTTTTTATTTTTGAATATTAATAAATGGGTCAGTACAAAAGGTTTTGAATAGGGCCTAGATAGTGACTAAAAGTGAAAAACCAAGCCCATACTAAGAGCCCAATAAATGTTTACAATTTTTATTGAAAGGCGTACATTTTAATGGTCAAATACTCAAATCTATCGACTTTTTATAGTACGGACTACGGAGTAATGTCACCAGAATATATGTGACATATTAGGCCATCCGGATCGGTGGTGGTGGGTGATCGGCTTATCATTAGTGCCAAATGGATAGTGATCATTAAAATTGAAGTGAGATGTCACGTTCAAGTTGCATAAGTTTGGTGACCGACTCACTAAAGTGAGGTGCAAAAAATATGAGGCCCATTTTCAGAAAGTAAATGTTTTTATTTTGTTTTTGTGAGTGCGTATTAGATATTAAACAATATGTTCTTTTTATATTTAAAGTAATTATGCATTTAACGCGCAATAAATGAACATAAAAATTAACTTAAATTTATGTCATTTTTGATTTAATAAAGTCCAAATTTTCTTTTATATTCATGTTAAGCATTGCACATCGGGCATTGTTTAGCAAAACTCTTTGTATAAAGTGATTATTTTAATGAAAGGTGAGAGAAAATGACCAAAACGGGTGAAAGGTGAAAGAGAGAGTGAGGAGAAATGAGAGGAGATAGAAAGCAAATGCGGTGTTGATGTGGATGGTAAGCCGATCACCACCACTCCTTTAGCCTTAGCCACTTTTTAAAATTGATTCGTCTTTGGATGACACATAACTATCCAGAAACGATCATCGGAATACCAACTACTCCCTCCGTCCCATATTAACTGTCCACTTTGACTTTTTAGGTCTTTTTTAATCAATTTGACTTTAAATATTTTTGTTTGTGTTATATAAGACTTGATGCAAAATATATAAATGGATTGGGTTTTAAATGTATTTTCATTGGTGTAATTTTTATTTAATATTATATAACAAAAAAAAAAAATTAAGGTTAAAGTTGAAAAAGAAAAACTTCAAAAATAAAAAATGGACAGTTAGTATGGGACGGAGATAGTAGATGGTTACATCAACTTTTTATTGAATACTTTATATAAGTATTCGATTATTCTATCGAACCATCATAAAGTAGCTTAGTGGTAAGACACCTAATGTTCTTACAAGAGGTCTAGAGTTAAACCACATTTAGGGTGCGTTTGGTTTGGGCCTATGGGAATGAAGTGATGACTATGGGTATGATATATGTTGTTTGTTTTTTGTTAATTGGTATGGTGAAATCCATAAATTGTTTATACATCAAAGGAGGCAAAGGAGCAAGGTATGAGTCTATCATAGTTAAGGGGCTCACCACTACTATCAAACTCATACCAATTGTGATTCCTATCATCATACCAAACGGCCCCTTAAGTATATATATGAGGGTGGTTGGGATAAGGGTCGGAATCGATAACAAAATACATCTTTTAGGTTGTGTACATCCCAGTAAAAGATTTTTCCCCCTATATAATCTATCACTAAAAACTTTGCCAATCCACTATCACTCAAGATCTGTAGTTTAATGGTATGTAAGCTGCTCACCAATCTAAACTGTGAATTCAAAGCCTCATTAATTAATGTGTGAGTTGGGTGGAAAAAGAACGAAAAAACCAAGTCCTTTGGCAAGTGATGCGTGAGTGATTCATTTACTTAGAGATTGTCCTTTGTCATTAAAACTATTTATCGTATAAAATCTCATTACTATACACGGATACTCGTTTAGTTATATAAAAATCAACGTTAGTATGTATAGTAGCCGCTATGCGCCAAGTAATCGTGTGATAGCTAAAAATGAAAAATATCTATACTATTTATAATGCATCTTGTACCTTCCTTCCTATTAAATTTTTAAGATTTTCTAATATAGAACTTTTAAGCAAATACAAATAAAAAAGCATAAGTTAAAACTATTTGAAGCACAAATAAAACTAAAAAAACACTATTCAACATATACAATTTATACACTATTTAATTTACCCTTTCACCAAAATATACAACAATTTAATCACAATGTACAATCTAATCAAGCTACTAAGCCAAGCGCTTAAAATAAAGTCATTAGGCTGCTCGCAGTGGTCGGTCGACCGATTCGGTCGCCATTGCGCCGACCGAGTCGTAGCCATTGCAGCAAGAGGGTCGAACTGGGTCGCTCGACTCCAAAATTGACGAAGGGTTCATCCCCTCGACCGATAACTCACTCGACTAAAAAACAAAAAAATGAACCGTTACATTATTGAAAACGCTTTTAACTTTGTAAGATTTTTTTTTTTTTTTTTTTTTTTGTTAGCTACCCACCCATCACCCCTACTCACAAGAATAACAAAGATCTACCAGACTGAAACGCTAAAAAAGAAACTAAACAAAATCTCCATTATTATTACTTCTAAATTAATTGTTAAAAAAAAATATAGCCACATAACATCACATTATCAGAAAGTTTAGTCGCGATATCTCCGCACAAGATCGCTACGCAGATTTACTATAATGATTCCAAATATTCCAAATATTTGAAACAATTTCATTCCTTCTCCATTCCAAATGAAAGCGCGTGGTTTAAAAATCTCATGAAACAATCTCTCACGCGCCTCTCCATATATTTTCTTTCCGAAACCCTCAAAACCAAAACGACGTAACATCATCATCATCATCATCACGTTCATAACTCATTCATTCCGTTACAACAACTACATTACATCATAATTCAGTTTTTAACCACAATTTTTTACGGTGATTTTTTAAGAAAATGAGGTCAGGTGCAGGTCACGTGCAACCACAGGCGCCAGGTCATCGTACGGTCTTTTGTAACGATCGTGAATCTAATCTTCTCGCTAAATATCTCGTAAGCTTTTTTATATCATTTTATTTTATGCATATATATATGTAACTGTTTTGTATAGTTTATGTTATTTTATAGAGTTTGTGTGCATATGTGTAGTAGTAGTCTTTCGCTTACGAAAAACGTAGCGTAAAGACGTTAGTTAGCATTTATATGTGATTGAGTTGATGTAGTGATTTAGTTAGTTAGTTATGCTAAATGTAGCGTAAAGCCGTAAAGATGTTAGGATATAGGATTTACGTGTGATTTAGCGGATGTGATTGAGTTTCTGTAGTAGCTGTTGTGGACAATATGTAGTGAGACGACGATAGGATAGGATTTAGAGGTTTGTGGACAACATGAAATCACTTACGGAAAAGTAGTGCAATGACAATAGGATAGGACAGTGTTACGTGATTTAGCGGATGTGATTGATCAGTTAGCTTACGGATGTTGTAGTTATTGTGTATATTATGTAGCGATTTAATAAAAAAACGTAGCGTAATGACATTCGGATCGATATGATAGGATTTATACTTGATTTAGCGGAAGTGAATGAGTTAGTTCACGGACACAGTGGCTTCCTATTGTTTACAATATATAATAATTTACTCATATAAAATGTAGCATAATGATGTCAGGATATGATTTGTACATGATTTAGAAGATGTGATTGATTTGCTGTAGTAGCTATTCTGTACAAGATGTAGTAATTCACTCATAAAAAACGTAGAGCGATGACGATAGGATAGGATATGATTTATACGTGATTTAGTGGATGTGATTGAGTTAGTTCATGGTCGCAGTAAAGCTATTGTGGACAATATGTAGTAATGCATTTACGAAAAAAATGTAGAAGAATGACGTTAGGATTTTTAGCGGATGTGAATGAGTTGGTGTACAGTAGCTAGTTAATGTAATTAGGTGATACTTAAGGTAATGAGTTGGTGTTGTAGCTAGTTAATGTTATTAGGTGATACTTAAGATAATGCATGTGCATGAAGTTAATCAAATGTGCTATATATGTTGACTTGTATTGTAATTGTGTATCTAGGCTATGTTTGGCAAAACTAGCACTAAGCAGTTGGTAAAAGAGTTGTACATGTGATAATAAGGTGTAAAATGACGTAAAAGCTAAATGCCTTGTTTACTAGCGTTTTGAATAGGAACGTTTAAACAAGCATTATATTGTAAGCCCTAAACTCTCTAAAAAGCTCATCGCCATACATAGCCACAATATTTGTTGATAATGTGGTCCTTGGAATATTATTCTGTAGTTGTTATTTTGGTACTAATGATTTTTGATAGATTTGTAAGGAGAGATATGAATCATAGGATGTAGTTTATTGTATAATGTTGGTAGAGAATTGGTGCTTGAGCAACCAACACGATATGTGCTCAATGTGCTGAGTAAATCGTACTTTAAATGAATGGACTAACAATGTACTATAGGACTGTAAAATGACAAAATAAAAAAACAAGTAACTCAGGATTTATGGACCTAGTCATGCTCGGTGTCTACACTTACGACAATGCTATGCATGAAGTAATTAAATGTGATATCTACTACTGTATTTTTTTCTAGTGTCGACTTGTATAATTGCATATGTATAATATTTTTTTGTTATTGTAGTCTTTGGAGTTGTTATATTGCTATTATTGAATGTCAGTTTTTATGAAAGAGATAGTAATCTTACGATGTATTGTTATACTAATTAGTGTTTGGTGGTGTTCTCGGGGAGCATGCTCTGTAAAAAAATTGTTATGTTCAGTACGTACTTCAATTACATTTTCTTGAGATGCTATTAGAACAATTGGTCTGTGGTACAGGGTTGTCTAAGATGGATAACTTTTAGGCTAGAGTTTGTTTAGAGAAAGTAACTTGGCTGTACTGGAATATAGTTGAAATGGTTCTAGGAGGCATTGAGGTGATTATGCTGTGATATTCTGTCTTCGAGTTATGTTGGATTGCTTGTCAGTCATAGTGTGACCTCGCATTTGTACATTGAGAACATGTAGTAACTATAGAAGTCTACAAAGGGGGATATACTTAAGCTCCTTTTGGTTGCCAAATTCAATAGGGTACACTGGTGGATGGGAAAGTGAAGGTAGGGCGCACTGTAGATCACTGACCTAAAGAGTGGCATAGTACTCTCAACACATAGAAAATATAGTCGCATATGCACAAGAAATATAGGTCATTGTGTCTCTTTGATGTACGTGGTATATGGGTAAGCTGCAACGTAATATTTATTTTATCTGGTGTGATCAGGGAAATGCGGTGTCTACAACAAAGTACAACCTTTTTTCTTTTCTGCCAAAGGGGCTGTACGAGCAGGTAAATCTTTTTAAACATCTAATTAAGAAGTTTGAAGTGGTCATTACAACGGATTTTCAATTTTCATAGTATCTTATAAGTTGACATAGTATCCTTCCTTATGACTGACAGTTCAGGCGGGTGGCTAACCTGTACTTTCTTACAATCTCATGCTTATCATTTACACCTGTCAGGTATGCTTTTTAAAGAAACGAATCCCTCTGTATTGAGGTTGCATTCTTGTTCATTGTCTGTTAGTCATGTTAGCCCTCTTTTACATTTTTTCTACTTTCTGGGAATGATGATTCAAACTGCATTTTTGGTTCGTGTCAAGCTGGTGCAGTTTTTTGGTGTATATCATTGTTGTTGGATAGTTAATGACTTAATGTGATTAGATAACAAAACAGTAGTTTAATATTTCTTTTAAGTGTTCTGTATTATTCTGAGTCCAATGAACTTTCTTTAATAAATATTTGGTCATCAAACAATGATATGGAAGTGAGAATGGAACAACGAACCACATAATTTATGGTCTAGCTGATGGTGGACTGGAAACTTATATCCGTTTTCATTTTAGCTCCATTTGCGAAGCATATAATAAATCTAATATATCAAATGATTGACCAGAGAAACCAGAATTCCTTAATGTGCATTTTTGTTTATATGGATGATGAATCTGACACCAGCATTATACCAGCATAAGCGCACTTTTGTATTAGCTCGCGCACTGCAATTGCAAGCCAATTCATGAACTAAATTCAGTTAAATTATTTTCATGAATCGTTCCAAAGTTGACATATCTATCTACAAAAGGATGCTCTCATTCTTCGTTGACTGATTTATTCATTGATTCCAGAGATGCATTAATAGTGTTGTTGACGTTCTCCATCTTATACTTGTTTTTATTGTTGTATATATATTCCTTTCTTTTCCTTGTGAAGGTTACCTTCTCCTTCGGATTAATTTTGATGCATTGAAACTTCGTGTGTTCTTCTGAATAATGTTGTTATTATTGCCATGACATAGTTATTTTCTTGTGCAGTCCTGTTAGTCCAATTACAAATGTAGTACCGCTAAGTATTGTGCTTTTCGTCTCTCTTGTTAAGGAGGCATTTGAAGATTGGGTGAGCTTTATTTTCTTATAAATGCATCCTTTCTCTCCAAGAGTTGGTTTTGTAACCCATTGTTTGTTTGGATTTTCAATTGTTTGCTTAAATCTTTTTTGTTTTTTGTAATTATAACAGAAGCGCCTTCAAAATGACATGACAATAAATAATTCTCCAGTTGACTTACTAATAGACCAAAGATGGGAATCTGTACCTTGGAAGAGACTGCAGGTTGGGGATATTATTAGAGTAAGTACTCTGCAAATCTTTGTTTCGTTTTTTATTATTATATTATTCCGTTAATGGCTGCAAAGCCAAAATAACTTTGTTTGAAATATCCATGCACCATATTACGTGTATTTGTAAATGGAAAACTTTGTCAGCAAAAAACAATAATGTAGAATTTATGATTGGCCAACGCATATGTAGATAGTTGTACCCCAGTTACAAGCTTTTAAATGGTACGACTCCCTTATTATAATTTAAATTTATGCAAACCATAACGTTATCCTGGTTGTAGGTGAAGCAGGATGGATTTTTTCCTGCAGATCTAGTATTCCTTGCAACTACGAATCCTGATGGTGTTTGCTATACTGAGGTATGTTCTAAATTTTAGCTTCTTACTCTTTCTTTGTGTATTTCTTTTACATTTTTCTCCGTTTACTTCACTCATACTTTATTAGGAAAAATCATGATCGAGAAACTATTTTACTCATATCATTTAATGCCTTTTTTTGTTCTACTTCGTGGTTCACAGACTGCAAACCTAGATGGTGAAACAAATCTTAAAATCAGGAAAGCCTTGGAGAAGACGTGGGACTGTACAATTCCTGAGAGAGCCTCAGAATTTAAAGGTTAAAACGTTACGCCTGTGATGTTAAACTAATTCGCTGATATAACAATTTTTTTTCTAGAGCCAAATCATTTTTCTTATTGTAAAATAATTATTTACTTGACGTTGCAAGATGATGATTAGTATTTTCGAAACAGTAAATAAGGAAAAGCTTAAGTTCTCACCCAAGCTTGTTTAGTAACTTGAACTTGAGTTTTACATTGATGATGATGATGTTCTACCATTGGCAGGCGAAATACAGTGTGAGCAACCAAATAATTCACTCTATACCTTCACTGGTAATTTGCTTGTTCAGAACCAAACGTTACCCCTTGGTCCAAATCAAATTCTGTTGCGAGTAAGATACAATCATTCCCTTTACTAATTGTTCTAATTTTTCCTTCCTGTTTATTTCTTTAATATTTTAGAAAGCAACTGATCACTTGTTATGTTGTACATGCTGTACAGGGATGCAGTCTTCGTAATACAGAGTATATAGTTGGGGCCGTAGTCTTTACTGGACATGAGACTAAGGTTCTTCGAACAGTTCCATATCTGTTATTGTATCTTTGTTTGTTACTTTTTACGAAACCATGTTTATGCGTATTCAAATACAGGTAATGATGAACGCCATGAACGTCCCTTCAAAAAGGAGTACACTTGAGAAGAAACTTGACAAAGTCATAGCTACTCTTTTTGGTGTTCTTCTTTCATTGTGTCTCGTTGGGGCTATAGGCAGGTACTGGATTTGCTATCATGCTCATAAAACTTCTTTGTGAGCTTTCATTCTGCTGTTATAACAAGCTCTTATGTATTTTGCAGTTCCTTATTTGTGGATCTGAAGTATTACTACTTACAGCTTGGGATTAATGTGGAATCTGAACAGTTTAATCCGGCAAACAGATTAGTGGTATAGTTTTGCTTGCTTATGTAAGGAACTTTCTGCTGTCTCTTTTATCTCTAAGTTTACTGATTCTGTTAGTTTGCTTTCAGGTGTTTGTTTTAAGCATCTTTACCCTGATAACTCTGTATTCACCAATAATTCCGATCTCTCTATATGTTTCTATCGAGGTATGTTACTGAAAATCAGAAATTTTCTTATGTTATTGTCTTAATTCCTGTTTCGTTTTTTTCACTGTCAGATGATCAAATTTATTCAGTCAACCCAGTTCATCAACAACGACTTGCGTATGTACCATAGGGAAACTAATACCCCTGCATTGGCGCGAACATCTAATCTGAATGAAGAACTTGGTCAAGTGGAATATATATTTTCTGATAAAACTGGAACTTTAACAAGAAACTTAATGGAGTTCTTTAAGTGTTCTGTTGCTGGAGAGACATATGGAACTGGTGTTACGGAGATAGAAGTGGAAGTAGCAAATGCAGAAGAGGTGCAACAAGCAATCAAAACACGTGATACGGGTTTTAATTTTGACGATGTTAGGCTTATGTCTGGTGCTTGGAGGAATGAACCGAATCCGGATATGTGCAAGGTAAAAAATATATATTCTAGAATTTAGAATACAATATACATTGCGCCACGGTATTTATGTTGTGGATGTGTAGAATTTTATCATATATGCTCGTGTTTCCATTTTAGGACCATTTTTCTTGCTTGTTTAGGAATTTTTCAGATGCCTTGCTATATGTCATACGGTGCTTCCAGAAGGTGAAGAGACCCCAGACAAACTTCGTTATCAAGCTGCATCCCCCGATGAGGCTGCTTTAGTTACTGCTGCAAAGAATTTTGGCTTCTTTTTCTATAGGTATTTAGTTGATCACAGTTTGTTGACAGTATATGTGATTTTGGAGTACAGTTATTGTTTCTTGTGTCATCATATAAGGCATGCATTTCAATCATCTCAGACGTACACCTACAATGGTATATGTTCGTGAATCACATGCTGAGAAAATGGGGAAGGTTGAAGATGCTACGTATGAAATTCTTAATGTCCTTGAGTTTAACAGGTATAATATTATGGATTTATTTTTTGACTTTCAACATCTGGATTCCTTTTTGACTTTGATAAAAAATCTTTGTGCTTTTTATAGTACTAGAAAGCGGCAGTCTGTTGTATGTCGTTACAAAGATGGAAGGCTTGTATTGTACTGCAAAGTAAGCACATAGTAGCCTCCTTTGCAACTTGAACTTCGATGTTCCAGAATCCATATGTAAACTGACACTAATGCAGAATCTGCTGATGACAGGGGGCCGATACTGTAATATATGAGAGATTGGGGGGTGGCAATGAGGATATAAAGAAAATTACCAGAGTGCATATGGAACAGTATGGAGAAGCTGGACTGCGAACTCTTTGTCTGGCTTATAGAGATTTAACTACAGACATGTATGAAAGTTGGAACGAGAAATTTATTCAGGCAAAATCTTCTCTACGAGACCGTGAGAAGAAACTGGATGAGGTAAGTAGATTTCATAAATGGGTTGATTTGGGTCGTATCTATTCTCCAACAGGTCAAACACAAAAAATATTAATAGGGAGATCGGTTTAAATGGGTTGGAAGTCACCCAACTTCCTTATTTAATGCATACAACTTCCTAAATTGTTTAATTTAAACATACTCATTTTTAAATAAGAAATGGACAATAGAGAGTTTGCGGGTCAACCAACCTGGCTCAACCCATTTTAACCCGTTACCCAACCTGCAACCTGCCTTACTTGCTACCTTTAATTTATCTATGTCTGGAACCAGGTGGCAGAAATGATAGAAAGGGATCTTATTTTGATTGGATGCACCGCTATAGAAGACAAGCTTCAAGAAGGGGTACCAGCCTGTATAGAAACTCTTTCTAAAGCTGGATTAAAGATTTGGGTGCTTACAGGGGACAAACTTGAAACAGCAATAAATATAGCTTATGGTATGGTTTTTTAAAATAGGTCATTATTTATGTACGTTATGTGATTTTTAACATTTCATTTGTATATATTTCATTGGATTGGCCCAGCTTGCAAGCTGATTAATAATGACATGAAACAGTTTATTATCAGTTCAGAAACTGATGAGATCAGAGACGTTGAAAGCAGAGTAAGTAGTCCCTCTCACCTAACCTCCATTTCGTAATATCAAACTGGGTTAAAAATGTGCATCTTTTAGTGCGGGTCGAAATAAGAGATTAAATTAAATATTTTTTGTTGAATTATATTTTAATGTATAGTTGATGTGTTATGATGACTAAAAATATATATTGTTACACCATAATCGAAATGTTTTCAAAAACACATGTAAGAAGTTACATACTTACATGCATTAAACATTCATTTTCGGGGACTTTCAACTTTTTTCCATACAATCCTATTTGACCCTTTCCATGTTTAACAAAAACAAAATCTACTGGTTTGTCCTGTTTGGGATGAGAAGAAACCAAATCCACCCATTCATAAGCTAACGGGTCGAAATTGCCACCTTAACTTCATATCATCAAACTTAAGTGAAACTTTTCATCCAGGGTGACCAGGTGGAGATTGCACAGTTTATAAAAGAGATGGTTAAAACCAACTTAGAAAAGTACCATCAAGAAGCAAAAACAATCCTTAGTGACTCATCTGGCAAAAAGTTGGCTCTTCTTATAGACGGAAAGTGCTTGATGTATGCTCTAGATCCGAGTGTGAGGTCGACATTGCTTAGTTTGAGCTTGAACTGTAGCTCGGTTGTCTGCTGCCGTGTTTCTCCCTTACAAAAGGCGCAGGTCACCCGACTGGTCAGAAAAGGAGCAAACAAGATAACGTTAAGTATTGGTGATGGTGCGAATGATGTTGGAATGATTCAAGCAGCAAATATTGGTGTTGGCATAAGTGGTCTTGAAGGGATGCAGGCAGTGATGGCCAGTGATTTTGCAATTGCTCAGTTCCGTTTTCTAACAGATCTACTCCTTGTGCATGGACGATGGTCTTATCTTAGATTAAGCAAGGTTTACTCCGACTTTCTGCCATTTTTGTTAAACTATTTATTTGCTTCCTGGTCCTTACTTCAACACATTTTTGTGTAGGTTGTTTCGTACTTCTTTTACAAGAATCTTACGTTCACGTTGACTCAATTTTGGTACACTTTCCAAACGGGTTATTCGGGTCAAAGATTTTATGACGATTGGTGTCAGTCTCTGTACAATGTAATTTTCACTGCCCTGCCTGTTGTCATCGTTGGCCTCCTTGACAAGGTATTTATATCTTTTCTTTTGTTATTGATCTTAGAGATAGGAATTTTGGACCAGTTACTTTTGAACTTGTTAATACGTCTAAATTGCTCAAAAGTCGCCCTAAGTGTACTTTAGTCTTTAGAAGTATAAAACCTCCTCAATCATTTTATTTAATAAAATTATATTATTGCTGATACTCCGTATAAGATAGTTTTTGTAATCATGCTAGCCACTCTATTATATCTAAACAAAATTAAACTTAATTTGGACAAAATGTGTTTTGGGTCAATTTAACTCGACCTGTACCAATAAAAGTTACTCGTTCTGGCTTGTTACTTTCGTGCCCAACACCCGTCTGTTTTGCCGCCTGTTGGAAGTGTAGTCAACGACCACACAACTTAACAACCGAAGGGACTGGTCTTAGCAAATGAGAGTGAGATGTTAACAACCCAACAATTGTTTGTTGTTTAATCAACAACAATATCAACTACAATGAAATGAAACAAGGTAACTAAACCCCCGGATAATATTTTTTTTTAATGAAATGAATATGGTAGGCTAGTTGATCTATGTTTGACCAATGCTACCATGTGAAGTGATAGTTACAAGTAGCTTGTATGTGATATTATATTCGGTTTCACAATGAAGAGGTATGATCTGACTAACGTCAAACAGTAGCATGAATATAAATTTGATATGTATTCCTCAAACAATAAGATACCAAATATATCTGTTTCTGTATTTAATTTTGCTATATATAATTTTTGCAGGATGTAAGTGTAGCGCTTTCAAAGAAATACCCACAATTATACAAAGAGGGACCAAATAATGCCTTCTTCAATTGGAAAGTTGTTGCTACTTTGGCTGTCTTCTCAGTCTACCAATCATTGGTCGTGTACTATTTTGCGGTCGTTTCTAGTACATCGGGCATAACCTCTTCAGGATTGATGTTGGGCCACTGGGATATTAGCACATTGGCATTCACATGTCTTGTGATTACTGTCAATTTGCGTCTTCTTATGATGTGTAGTACAGTTACAAGGTGGCACAACATCAGCATTGGAGGCAGTGTGCTGTTATGGTTCATATTCATATGCGTCTATGCTCTTGTTTTTGTTAATAAGGTACGTGTATTTTCTTTTATTTATGTACTTACCTCACAAAAGATATTATAGCGCTATTTAAGGAAAATATGTCACTTAATCTGCATATTCACACAACCCAAAAATTCAAGATCGCATGAGATATATATCAAATTCTTCATCTAGTTAAATGCCATTACAGTTCTTATTTTTTGGTCTAAACTAATCTGCATTTCTTGTTTTCAACTTCAGGGGACCTTTTTCACCATCTATGTGCTAATGAGCACAATCTACTTCTATCTAATGATCATTCTTATTCCCGTTGCTGCTCTTTTATGTGACTTCATATATCAAGGGTGAGCATTTCCTTTATGTGCCTGAACTCCAGACAATTTTATTTAAGATGTGGCTAAACAGGTGGGTTGGTTAAGTTTGTTAACAGGTCAAAACGGGTAATTTCTTTAGACGGATCGGGTTGACCTGTCAACACTTTTTCCCCAAGTTTTTTGAGTTTAATTAGGTTATTAAATATTCTAAACACTATACAATGAAAAATAATGAATTCAAACGACTTAGTCTACTGTATTAATTAAGTAGGCAATTTAATATGTTTTTGGAAACTTTTGACCAGTTCCTTATATAACAAATTCAAATATTTGTACCCGTTTGGGCCATCATAAATGAAAATTCAAGTTTAACTCATCTTCATAAATACGTTGAAATGTTGAAATTGCAATATTATAAGTTCTGTGTATAACTTCAGGTTCCAGAGATGGTTATTCCCATACGACTATCAGATAGTTCAGGAAATCCACAGGCATGAGTTAGATCCTGTTGGTGTAGGATTGCTAGATATAGGCAACGAACTGAGCGCAGATGATGAAAGAAGTTACGCTGTTGCTATGCTACCGAAAGAAAAGTCAAAGCACACAGGTTTTGCCTTTGACTCACCAGGATACGAGTCATTCTTTGCTACACAACATGGAGTGGTTGCACCCCAAAAGTCTTGGGATGTGGCTCGTAGAGCAAGCATGAAACCAAAAGACAAGAGATCTCGAAAATAGTGAAATATTAGGATCTTATGCACATAAACGAAAACATGCAGAGAGAGACACATTTTTGGGAGTTTAAGGTTGCTATGTTTGAACCATGGTTTTGCTTACAAATGTGTAATTGGTAGAACCATAGTGATGTCATATAGAAAATTAGTAGTCTCAGTTCATTCATGCCTTGATCATTAGAATATCACGTACTTCTTCGCTATAGTAGTTTCATGACATCGAAATTTAATATACAGTATACCGATATTTTTGCAAAAAGCAACGCATAAGCTAGTGGTTGGAGGAAAACAGCCATCGACTACCAACTGTTATTTGCTAAGTGTCCTTATTACTATTTTTGATTTTCTAGGATCCAATGAAACTACTATTGTAATTAGATTCCTTGCCCTTGTATTATTTGGAAAATTTGAGATGCATAACTAAGACCGGGTGATGTGGTCACTAAAACCATCATTTACACGTCAGCGTCACATCATTATTCAACACATTACCGAACCCACCACCAAATGGGTGTTATGGCCACCATCAAACACAAAAAATAAAATATCTCACTTAATATAATCATACCCTATAATATACAAAAAAAAAAAAAAAAAAAAAAAAAACATGGAAAACTGTTTGGTGGTGCGGACCACCAAACCAATGCAAAAATTGCACCTTTGGCGTGCGATTGGGGACCTATTTGGTGGGGATGGCGCGTGAAAAGTGAAGATGACCCACCGACCAGCCTAAGAGTAATAAGGCACGCAAATGGCTAGCCATATTGCACCATCCCAATGGTGCCATTCGTCCCTAGCCATTCCACCCACCAATGGCATTTTTTTTTTGTTTCTTTTTTTGGGTGAGTGAGGGGGGTATTTTTGTGAGATATTTTGTGGGATCAACATGTACCAATAACAATTATTGATTTATTGGAGAGCATTTAAGATAACGCTAAAATGGCATACTAATAGGTTTTATTGTTCACCTAGCTCCCTAATAGGTGACATTTTGTTGACAAATCCATGCTAAAGGTGTGCTTGGTTCAAATTTGGAAAATGTAAAGGGAAAGATAATAATTATAGTGAGGAATGGTAAAGCAATTAAAATCATTCCCCAATTTATTGTCAAGATGGCTCATTATCCACTATCCACTATTGTCGTTCGATTATACTTCATCAGCACCATTATTCATTATACTCCACCAAGCACCATTATTTATTATCTTTCAAACTTTTAATTTTTATTGTAGCGTCCATTTTCCTTACTTAATCCCCTATATACCATCCAACTTAATCTTTATATTCGTAGTATCCAACATCTTAATTTTCTATTGTCAAGATGCCCTAATATATTAAATAGTACTATATTAAATAGTACCCCGTATCTTAGCGTAAGATCTGAGTTTGCCCTCGAGATCTAGCCAAAATGAGAGGTAATGATTGACTTTATTTTCATCTTGATTATAACATTTGTAACGGGTTTCAAGTAATAAAAGATTATATTACAAAAAATTACTAGGATTTTGGTGTAACTAAACATAAAATGTTGAAGTACTAGTCGTATATCCATTTAAATATTTTTGAATTTAGTGACTTGTATTTTGGTGTAAATAAACATAAAATGTTGAAGTACTAGTTGTATATCCATTTAAAGATTTGAATTTATGACTTGTCCCCATATATTTGTCAACGAAGGCTTTGGACTTGTGTTTCATAGCTTTATACCATTTTTGAATGAAAGGTTGCCATATGCAATTAATTATGTTCATTTAAAAATGACCATAAGTATCTTACGACTTTTATGTGTAGATCCTTTAAAATCATCAATACTGATTACATTTATTATAATCATAACTTCTTTGCTAAAATATACTTCACACGAATGCATCAACCTAAAGAAACAAGAATGAGAAAAAAAGCTCTATAAGTTGTTTTTCTTTCATGGCTCTCCGTTCAACGTTATATCATCGAGCATCACTTTATCGATCCAACGTCAATCACGGTGCAACGATGACGTTATCCATGAGTTTTCATCCCCCAAGCTAAAAAAGACCGATTCAAATGCCCTTTATTTCATATTTATGATTTTACATTTTCAAATTCCACGGATATTTTTGGATAAGTTAAGTAACATAAATGCTGTGTTTTACAATTTCAGTAATGTCTATGTATATTTTTGTAAGTTCAGTGATCAAAATGTCAAAATTAAAATTTGTTACCCGCACTTTTTTGAAAAATTTAGTAACATCTTTGAAGGACTGAGCAAAAACAAATTAAAAAGCGAACCAAACTGAAAAGCCGAGCTGAACCGGTTTCGATTCTATATATTTATAATTTTGGTTTTGGTTCGAATCCGTTCAAGCCAGAACTGAATAAAACACACCTAAACTATATAAATCAAACTGAATAGATCAACACAAAACCAAACCAAATCAAATCACTTCAATTCAATTCTCAATTTATATCTTTGGTAAAATCGGTTTTTGATTCGGTTCGATTTTAAGGATACATCTTTATGTATTAACCTCATTAAAAAAACACCCTCGCCACGTGGCACCAAGCTCCAAAACAAGAAAACTTTGACTGACAAAACAAAAAAACTCTACACCAATCTCACAACTTGTGATTAAAAACATCTTTCCTTCTTTCTTTCTCATCATCTCTCATTCCCCCTTTCTCTCTCACACACTAAAAACACACACACACAAATCTATGCATCCATCTTCATCACCACAATCATCACAATCACAAACCCTAGCTTTCTAATCCAATCACCGATCCAACAACCAATAACCCGATCCGTTAACCAACGATGCCGTCACATACAGATATAGATAGACAAATCGCCCAGCTGATGGAATGCAAGGCGCTGAGTGAGAACGAGGTGAAGGTGCTGTGCGAGCAGGCACGTGCGATATTAGTTGAGGAATATAATGTCCAGCCGGTGAAATGTCCTGTGACTGTGTGCGGAGATATTCATGGACAGTTTTATGATTTGATTGAGCTGTTTAGAATTGGGGGGAGTTGTCCTGATACTAATTATCTCTTCATGGGGGATTATGTTGGTGAGTCAGTTGGTTATCTTTCTTTATTTTGAATTATGTTGTTTCACTGCGATGATAGTTACTAGATACTGCAAAATGAAATAGACGTATAGTAGTGGATACGTTTTTTTGCTTGTTTCGCCATGACGAGTTTACCTTCTTTGTTTTTTTTAGCGCGTGTATGATTATAAAACAAACAACTATTGCTTACTGCGAAATGAAATAAACACGTACTACTAGATACTTTTTAGAATATAATGCATGTTTCACCATAACAAGTTTACCTTCTTTGTTTTTATAGCGCGTATGATTATAAAACAAACAGCTACTCCTAACTGCGAAATGAAATAAATATAGTTACTAGTTATAGATAGTGCTAAGTGAAATAAACACGTACTACTAGATGCTTTTTAGAATATAATGCTTATTTCACCATGACGAGTTTACATTCTATGTTTTTGCTTGTTTCACCATGACAAGTTTACCTTCTATGTTTTTGCTCGTTTCACCATGGCAAGTTTACCTTCTTTGTTTTTGTTTGTTTCGCCACGAAAAGTTTACCTTCTATGTTTTGTTTCACCATGGCAAGTTTACCTTCGTTGTTTTTGATTGTTTCACCATGACAAGTTTACCTTCTATGTTTTTGCTTGTTTCACCACAACAGATTTTGCTTGTTTCACCATGACAAGTTTACCTTCTATGTTTTTGCTTGTTTCACCATGACAAGTTTACCTTCTATGTTTTTGCTTGTTTCACCATGACAAGTTTACCTTCTATGTTTTTGCTTGTTTCGCCATGACAAGTTTACCTTCTATGTTTTTGCTTGTTTCACCATGACAAGTTTACCTTCTATGTTTTTTTTGCGCGTCTAATTATAAAACAAACTCCTAAATGAAATATAACAAACAACTATTGCTAAATGAAATAAATAGAGAACATTATATAGACGAACAAATCTCCTAGCTCATGGAATGCAAAGCCGAGTGAAAACGAAGGTGAAGCGATATTAGTTGAGAATATAATGTTCACCGGTGAAATGTCCCGCGTGTTGTGTGCGGAGATATTCATGGGCGCTTTATGATTTGATTGAGCTTTTAGAATTGGGGAGTTGTCCGATACTAATTATCTCTTCATGGGGATTATGTTGGTGAGTTGGTTATCTTTCTTTCGCCTTTTTAGCGTTTTGAATATGTAATGCTTGTTTCACCGCGGTAATAGTTACTTGATACTGCAAAATGAAATAGACGTATAGTGCCAGATATCTTTTTGCTTGTTTCACCGTGACATGTTTACCTTCTTTGTTTTTTTAGCGCGTATATGATTATAAAACAAACAGCTAGTGCTTACTGCGAAATGAAATAAACACGTACTACTAGATAATATAATGCATGTTTCACCATGACAAGTTTACCTTCTTTGTTTTTTACCGCGTATGATTATAAAACAAATAGCGAAATGAAATAAATATAGTTACTAGTTATAGATAGTGGTGAGTGAGATAAATATACACTACTAGATGCTTTTTAGAATATAATGCATGTTTCACCATGACAAGTTTACCTTCTTTGTTTTTGTTTGTTTAACCACGACAAGTTTACCTTCTATGTTTTTGCTCGTTTCACAACGACAAGTTTATCTTCTATGTTTTGCTTGTTTCGCCATGACAAGTTTACCTTCTATGTTTTTGCGTGTTTCACCATGACAAGTTTACCTTCTATGTTTTGTTTCACCATGGCAAGTTTACCTTCTTTGTTTTTGCTTGTTCGACCACGACAAGTTTACCTTCTATGTTCATGACAAGTTTACCTTCTATGTTTTTGCTTGTTTACCACGACAAGTTTACTACTAAATGAAATGAAACAAACAACTACTACTAAATGAAATAAATAGATAACATAGATATAGATAGACAAATCTCCCAACTGATGGAATGCAAGGCGTTGAGTGAGAACGAGGTGAAGGTGCTTTCATGAGCGAGCACGTGCGATATTAGTTGAGGAATATAATGTTCAATAGGTGAAATGTCTGTGACTGTTGCGGAGATATTCGTGAAATATGTTTGCGGAGATATTCATGGACGCTTTATGATTTGATTGAGCTGTTTAGAATTGGGGGGAGTTGTCCTGATACTAATTATCTCTTCATGGGGGATTATGTTGGTGAGTTAGTTGGTTATCTATCTTTATTTCGCCTTTTTAGCGTTTTCAATATATAATGCTTGTTTCACCGCGATGATAGTTACGAGATACTGCAAAATGACATAGACGTATAGTGGTGGATACTTTTTTGATTGTTTCGCCGTGACAAGTTTACCTTCTTTGTTTTTTTAGCGCGTATATGATTATAAAACAAACATCTACGGCTTACTGCGAAATGAAATAAACACGTACTACTAGATACTTTTTAGAATATAATGCATGTTTCACCATGACAAGTTTACATTCTTTGTTTTTTTTAGCGAGTGATTATAAAACAAACAGCTACTGCTAACTCCGAAATGAAATAAATATAGTTACTAGTTATAGATAGTGCTAAATGAAATAAACACGTACTACTAGGTGCTGTTTAGAATATAATGCATGTTTTAGCATGACAAGTTTACTTTCTTTGTTTTTGTTTGTTTAACCATGACAAGTTTACCTTCTATGTTTTAGCTTGTTTGACCACGGCAAGTTTACCTTCTATGTTTTTGCTTCTTTCACCACGACAAGTTTGCCTTCTTTGTTTTCGCTTGTTTCACAATGACAAGTTTACCTTCTATGTTTTTGCTTGTTTTACCACGACAAGTTTACCTTCTATGTTTTTTTTGCGCATCTGATTATAAAATAAACAACTAAACAAACTAGTGAAATAAATAGATAACGTATATATAGACAAGCAAATCTTCCGGCTAATGGAATGCAAAGCGTTGAGTGAAAACGAGGTGAAGGTGCTGTGCGAGCAAGCACGTGCGATATTAGTTGAGGAATATAATGTCCAGCCGGTGAAATGTCGTGTGACGGTTTGTGGAGATATTCATGGACAATTTTATGATTTGATTGAGTTGTTTAGAATTGGGGGGAGTTGTCTTGATACTAATTATCTCTTCATGGGGGATTATGTTGGTGAGTGAGTTGGTTATCTTCCTTTATTTCAGATTTTTTAGCGTTTTGAATATATAATGCTTGTTTCACCGCGGTGATAGTTACGAGATACTGCAAAATGAAATAGACGTATAGTGGTGGATACTTTTTTGATTGTTTCGCCGTGACAAGTTTACCTTCATTGTTTTTTTTAGCGCGTATATGATTTTAAAACAAACATCTACGGCTTACTGCGAAATGAAATTAACACGTACTACTAGATACTTTTTAGAATATAATGCATGTTTCACCATGACAAGTTTACCTTCTTTGTTTTTTACTGCGTATGATTATAAAACAAACAACGAAATGAAATAAATATAGTTACTAGTTATAGATAGTGATGAGTGAGATGAATATATACTACTAGATGCTTTTTAGAATATAATGCATGTTTCACCATGACAAGTTTACCTTCTTTGTATTTTTTAGCGCGTATATGATTATAAAACAAATAGCTACTCCTAACTGCGAAATGAAATGAAATAAATATAGTTACTAGTTATAGATAGTGCTAAATGAAATAAACATGTACTACTAGATGCTTTTTAGAATATAACGCTTGTTTCACCATGACGAGTTTACCTTCTTTGTTTTTTGCTTGTTTCACCACGGCGAATTTAGCTTCTATGTTTTTGCTTGTTTAACCATGACAAGTTTACCTTCTTTGTTTTCGCTTGTTCAACTACGACAAGTTTACCTTCTATGTTTTTGCTTATTTCACCATGACAAGTTTACCTTCTTTGTTTTCGCTTGTTTCACAATGACAAGTTTACCTTCTATGTTTTTGTTTCACCATGACAAGTTTACCTTCTTTGTTTTTTGCGTGTTTCACCACGACAAGTTTACCTTCTATGTTTTTGCTTGTTTCACCACGACAAGTTTACCTTCTATGTTTTTGTTTCACCATGACAAGTTTACCTTCTTTGCTTTTGCTTGTTTCACCGCGACAAGTTTACCTTCTATGTTTTTTTTTGCGCGTCTAATTATTAAAAAAATAGCTAATGGAATAAAACAACTACTGCTAAATGAAATAAATAGATTACATATATATAGATAGACAAATCGCCCAACTGATGGAATGCAAGGCGTTGAGTGAGAACGAGGTGAAGGTGCTGTGCGAGCATGCACGTGCGATATTAGTTGAGGAATATAATGTCCAGCCGGTGAAATCCGGTGAAATGTCCTGTGACTGTGTGCGGAGATATTCATGGACAGTTTTATGATTTGATTGAGCTGTTTAGAATTGGGGGGAGTTGTCCTGATACTAATTATCTCTTCATGGGGGATTATGTTGGTGAGTGAGTTGGTTATCTTTCTTTATTTCGGATTTTTAGCGTTTTGAATATATAATGCTTGTTTCACCGCGATGATAGTTACAAGATACTGCAAAATGAAATGAACATATAGTAGTAGATACTTTTTTGCTTGTTTCGCCGTGACAAGTTTACCTTCTTTGTCTTTTTAGCGCGTCTCATAGCTAATAAAACAAACAGCCACTGCTAAATGAATGAAAGTATATACTCATAGTAAAATAAATAGTTACTAGTTATAGATAGTGGTGAGTGAGATAAATATATACTACTAGATGCTTTTTAGAATATAATGCTTGTTTCACCATGACGAGTTTACTTTCTATGTTTTTGCTTGTTTCACCACGACAAGTTTAGTTTCTTTGTTTTTGCGTGTTTCACCATGACAAGTTTACCTTCTATGTTTTGTTTCACCATGGCAAGTTTACCTTCTTTGTTTTTGCTTGTTCGACCACGACAAGTTTACCTTCTATGTTTTTGCTTGTTTCACCACGACAAGTTTACATTCTATGTTTTTGTTTCACCATGGCAAGTTTACCTTCTTTGTTTTTGCGTGTTTCACCATGACAAGTTTACCTTCTATGTTTTGTTTCACCATGGCAAGTTTACCTTCTTTGTTTTTGCTTGTTTCACCACGACAAGTTTACCTTCTATGTTTTTTTGCGCGTCTGATTAAAAAACAAACGACTACTATTAAAAAACAAACAGCTACTGCTAAAAGAAATAAAACAAACAACTACGGCTAAATGAAATAAAACAAACAACTACTACTAAATGAAATAAAACAAACAACTACTGCTAAATGAAATAAATAGATGACATATATATATAGATAGATAAATCACCGAGCTAATGGAATGCAAGGCGTTGAGTGAAAACGAGGTGAAGGTGTTGTGTGAGCAAGCGAGGGCGATATTAGTTGAGGAATATAACGTTCAGCCGGTTAAATGTATTGTGACTGTTTGCGGAGATATTCATGAAATAAAACAAACTGCTAAATGAAATAAATAATAAAACAAACAACTACTCCTAAATGAATGAAAGTATACACAGATAGTAAAATAAATAGTTACTAGTTGTAGATAGTGCTAAATGAAATAAACACGTACTACTAGATGCTTTTTAGAATGTAATGCTTGTTTCACCACGACAACCTTACCTTCTTTGTTTTTACTTGTTTCACCATGACGAGTTCCTAAAAAGTTTAGAAATTGTTGGACACCCTTAGTGCTGTAACGAGGTAATATACGAAAATAGGTTTACGTTCTTTGTTTTTTATGCAAATGTAGATGGAATAGTGCTATTTAATGAGGAGGTGTTAGTCTAGATTTTATTTGGGGTGTTATTAGTGTAGATTTTGGTCAGCTGAGTTATTGATTTTGTGTTAAGAAATTGAATTCCGGGGTTTTTGATGTTGTGTGAGGTATAAATGTGTTATTAATATAGATTTTGTAAAAAGTTTTTGATGACAAATTAGGAATTTATGGATTAATGAGGTGTTATTGAATTTGGGGATTTTCTATGTTGTGATGATTGATGAGGTGTTCTTAGAATATATTGTGTTGGAATTATATTGGTCTTTGATGAAAGTTTGGATCTTTATGGAAATATTGATGGAATTTTTTTTAGGTATAAACTGCATTGAAGTGGTAAATGAATGCTTTTTTTAGTAAATTTGGGATTTTTGATATCGTGTGAGGTGTTATTAGTATAGATTTTGTTGAGATTGTATTTATTTTTTATAGAAGTTTGAATCTTTTTGCAAATATTGATGGAATCTATGAGGATAGACTGGATTGTAGCTTTAAATGATTTGGGGATTTTATTGCAGTGATGATTATGAGGTGTTATAATGTTATTAGTGTAGATTTTGTTAGGATTGTGTTTGTTTCTTATGGGAGTTCGGATCTTTATGGAAATATAGATGGAATTTTGAAGGATCGACTGGATTGTAGCTTTAATGAGCTTTGTAATTAACAAAGGAGTTAAAATTTTGGGGAGGTGACTAGGTGATGTTAGGATAGATTTTGTTAGAATTTGTGATATTGAGATAAAAGTTTGAATTTTTATGCAAATATTTTTTTTGAGTAACCATGGTTTCCGACCTTTTGGCCGACTAATCCACGGGGTTTGAATCCACCGCTACACAGACTAAAACCAGGTAAAGCCCTCCCTTTTCAACAGGTTGGCGTGGCTACTTCAAGGTTGTTTGCACCTAAACTTGAGACCTCACACATTTTAGAATGATAGTCACAAGCCCTTTTGCCACTAGGCCGCAACTGAAGTGGAACTTAATATGAGTGTTGTGATGATGAAGGAGGTTGTTAATACGTTAAATTTGAAGATTTTGTGTGATAATAAATGAGGTGTTGTTAATGTAGATTTTGTTGGATTTATGTTTGTAATTTATTTGGATTTTTAATTTGTGATGAAAATATGGACATTTATGCAAGTATTTATTTAGTGACTGTGCTAATTAATGAGGCATAATTACTATAGATTTTGTTATAGTTATATTGATTTCTGATGTAAAAGTGGGTCTTTTATGGAAATACTAGAATTTTGAAAGTCTGAACTGAATTGGAACCCCAAGTAAGTGTTGTGATGACGCAATAGGTTGTTAACATGCTTAAAAGTTGCCATATCACCCTGTTCATAATTGTAGATGCATTTTATGCATCATAGGTGTTTGTATTTGTGTATACATGTTTGCGTCATAGGCTTTTTCAGCTATTTTTTTTCGTTTATTGGTTTGTGATTTCTTGTGCCAATGTGCATATTGAGTTGGGTTATTTTGTTATTCTGTGAAGTTGTGGTTTGTGATGTAAAGCTCAAAATTCACAAATAGAGCAAGTATAGATGGAATTTGGAAGGCCTGAGCTGAATTAAAGCTCAAAATGAGTTTTGTAGTGATAAAGAAGGATGTTAATATCTTGAAGGTATCTGTATCACCTGCTTGTAACTACTTTTATTCAGACTAGGATGTGATTGTTTCTGCATTAAGAAATATTGACCGCTTATCCTTTGGTGGCTTCTTTCTTTATGTCACGTTTGAACAATTAAATAGTATGTTTTATATGAGTTGATTATAATCGTATTGTCACTGCAGATCGTGGATATTATTCGGTGGAGACTGTCTCGCTGTTAGTGGCTCTTAAAGTTCGTTATAGAGACAGACTAACAATTCTTAGAGGAAATCATGAGAGCCGGCAGATTACCCAAGTGTAAGATCTCTGCTTTGTTAAGTAAAACTACATGTAGTTTGGCCTTTATTCTCTTGAAGTTAAAAGTGCAAAAATTCTTCCATTTCCTAGATTTGTCATCAAACTATGTTTATATATCTGTCTTTCTTATGCATAGATGATATCAGCTTATTCTGACATTCTACTATGGAATCATTATAAGTTCAAATATAATGTTCATTACTCATCATATCTAGTTACTTGCATGGTTGTGGAAGTTGTATCAACACTGATGTAAAAAAGAAAATGTAAAATTTTAGCCAAAAAAGCAAATGTAAATGAAAATGAGTCGAGTCAACACTTGAGAGTGCAAGATCCTATAATCATGTTGATTTTAGTTGTCTATAGTAAAGGTTTTAAGCTTTTGCCTCCTAAGAAAAGTTAGCCTTTGCAATAGTTTTTTAGTTATGAGGGCTACCCTTTGAAGAACTAATTTCTATATTTGATCTTTGTCTTCCATCTACTATTTGACGTATGCACGTATGAGATAAGATGACTTATACCGGTCAATACTCATATTCTCTTAGCTTCCGTCAATCCATCTTTTGTGTGGTAAGTCCAACATTCACATAACCTAGTAAGATAAAAAGAGTAGATATACATGCCAAATGTTAAAGGATTGCAATAATTTTGTTAAACCGACCTGCCATAACCTTTAAAGACCAACATTTTGGAACGGACATGGAGTATGTCTTGTATAGTTGTATGTTTGAAAGGTATAAACTCCTCATACATTCTCACTCTTTGTATCAACATGAGATATGTTATTACAAACTTCCCACATAAACACATGATATTGGAAGTGAAATTCTTGAGGAGATATGCGGCTGTCTCGCTCATTGCTTCGTGAGATGCAATTTGCAACTTTACATACATGGCGGGTTATAAGTTGCCAACAACTTTAAGGCTTGTAAACTGTTTGAACTATCCATGCGAGATGAGTTGTTATAAAGCTTACTTTGGCATGATCAACATAATTTATGGTTTTCAACCCCTCCCTTACTTTATCTGCTAGTATGCTTTTTTTGGGTAACCATGGTTTCCGACCTTTTGTCCGACTAATCCATGGGGTTTGAACCCACCCCACACATTTTCAAACCGGGTAAAGCCCTCCGTTTTCAAGAGGTTGGCGTGGCCGCTTCAGGGTTGTTTGCACCTAGCAGGAATTGAACATGAGACCTCACACATATCGGTGGTATTAGTCAGAAGGCATTTATTGTACACAGGTTTGTGGCCAACTAGTTTAGGTTTCAAAGTGTGTTTCATGTTTGTGATTGTTTGTGTGATTCTGTGAACAAATCAATGTAACACTAATGGGTAAAAACAAGGAGTACTAAAAACAGAATTGCATTAAGATACTAGTAAAGTTGTTATATGTTTTCTGATTTAGAAAACATATTTATAGGTTTCTAAACGACACCAATAGACAGTTATTCCATCATTGAACCATTGTGACTTTTGATGGATAAGCGCTATAACTAACTACTATAATCGCCATCATATGGGCTATTTGGATTAACCAAGTCTGACCCATATGCAGGCTTACAATTCGACCCATAAACAAATACATAACCATGTCTTAATAACATAAATACTTAAGTAAATAATTAAACTAATGTCTCACTTGATTCTTAACACAATTAGAGGCCAACATTCTCCCCCTTAATTGTTTAAGGTCAAGTGTCTTCTGAGTTGATTTCTGTTGACTTTCTTCAAGCAATGACATCAAAGGCATTGCTGTCTTGGCTGCTTTTTTGTCCATCTTCCTGTTTGATCCATCTCAAGTGCTCCATCCTTCACTGTGCTTTCCTTCTGGCATGGTGGGTCCTTGGCCTCTTTTCTTCTACTGGTTTCACCCACTTCTTCTTGCTTTTCACCCCAAGGAACTTGTGCAGTTTCATGGTATATCACTATGAGATCAATAAAATTTGTGTAACAGATTCTAACTGTATCAGCATCATTGGTGTCCAATCCTTGCAACTGTGCTATCACCCCCCATTTGTCACCTATAGTAACTGAGAAATAGCCTCCTAATCCTTAACAACCTTATGTAGACACAACAAATTCAACTCCACATCTCTGATAAACTGGTGGAATGGTATCTAATGCATCATAGTTCAGATGCACAAGATAGAACCATTTCACTAGTTCTATAAGCCTTTTACTGAACACCTCCGAGTTCTTGTATAACAACTCATCATTCTTCAATAAATTCATAAATGAAATTTACCTTGAGAATGAGTTTACTTTCAAAGCATAGAGAGTACCATTGTTACCGATGTATTCATCATCAATGTAGTCTTGAGTCTCTTGCCTGTTCCAATCCAAATCTTCTAAGCCTCTTATCAAAGAGCACTCATCTGTAGGATCCATCTTCTCAAACTGATCTTCCAAGAATTGGTTGTGTTCATTCACAACCTCTTTTATCCCAACCTGTCTCTCTCCTATCTCTTTGCTTGGTGCTGTTCTTCACCAACTGGATCATGAACCATGTGGTAGACACTACAAAGATCATCATTGATCTCTACCTTATACCCTTGTGATTTTAACAATTCTATACTAAGCATATTGAATGATACTTCAGGGGTATACTGTACATTCCTAATCACAACACTACCTTCATCTGTCTTAACTGTTATATCACCAATCCTATAGGAAAATATAAATTTCTTTTCATTTTCCTCTTTTCCTATCATCTTAAACTTGTAATCAATCTCATTAAACATGGCTCTACTAGGACACATATGGAACTTGTAAATTTTGCTTGCATACCAGATTTCATTCCAAGTAGATGAGTTTGTTCCTTTTACCATATAATCTGCAGTGATGTAAACTTTCTCTGGATACTTTGTCTCTTCTGCTATGACCCTTCCTGTAATATCATTTTCTTGTTCTAATTCCATAGCAGCAAGTTTCTTCCTATCTTCACATGCCCAGAATGCATGTCCCTTTTCCTTGCAGATATGCATTTGGATTTCTTGTCCCTTTTTGTGCCCATGACCTTTCTCTTTAATTTCTTCAAGCCATCTTTCTTTGTGGTATTGAATTCTTCATTCTCTAAGACAATTTGTGCCAATATCTCTTTTCCCTTTGGTGAAATACTATTCTTTCTTTTTATGTTCCACTGGTTCAATCTCTTGGGTATTTCTCTCAAGAGATATCTTCCATTTTGAAAACCAGATGTTGGCCTTTCCCAAGGATGAGAGCCAGAGCTCTGATACCAATTGTACACAGGTTTGTGGCCAACTAGTTTAGGTTTCAAAGTGTGTTTCATGTTTGTGATTGTTTGTCTGATTCTGTGAACAAATCAATGTAACACTAATGGGTAAAAACAAGGAGTACTAAAAACAGAATTGCATTAAGATACTAGTAAAGTTGTTATATGTTTTATGATTTATAAAACATATTTATAGGTTTCTAAACGACACCAATAGACAGTTATTCCATCATTGAACCATTGTGACTTTCGATGGATAACTGCCCGTAACTAACTACCATAACTGCCATCATATGGGCTATTTGGATTAACCAAGTCTGACCCATATGCAGGCTTACAATTCGACCCATAAACAAATACATAACCATGTCTTATAACATAAATACTTAAGTAAATAATTAAACTAATGTCTCCCTTGATTCTTAACACAATTAGAGGCTAACATTTACCACTAGAACAGCCCTAAGTGGTTAACCTCGAAGAATGTTAGGTATGGCTGTGGGGGAACGTGGGTGCATGTTGCTCCCTAATGACAAGTCTTATCTTTTCCTTTTTAGCTTAGAGAAATTGTATTGTCTCATTAATCTTTTGCCGCAATATCTGCCATTAATATTTTAGATTTGTTCCTAGGCTAGGTTCATGCATGAAGTACGTATATGCATGAGTGATTGCGCTTTGAGTTTGTTTTATTTGTTAAATTAAACAGTCCAGATAAAGTTATACGTGCACATAGAATAGCAGTATAGGAGGTACCCTATGACGAATTGCTCTCAAGAGAGTGATCTTCCGTCACATAGCTGTTGGGGGCCAATGATGGACTTATGTGGGCTGTGTCGTGGAGATATTTTCTCAAGCACTATCTCTTGCGTGAGCCGTGAGTACCTTAAATTCTATCTGCCCAATGCCCCAATACATATTGTTGCTTCCCCAATCCCATTTTGCAAACACCTATAACAAGATAGATGCATGTGCGTATGCATTGAATGATTGATGTTAGTAAATAATCCGATGCATTAAATGCAGTCATCTTTTTCAGTTGATTCATGACTTAGATAACATACATACCAAAATATCAAGGGTGTTTCTCGTTACTAAACATTTTTATCTGGTTAATGCCACGTGATTGGATGGCATGGTTTTTTTTGAATCTTTATGCATTTAATGATGCATGGTTTCTGTTTATTTGACATTTTATTCTACTATTCTTAATTTCACTTGCACACCAAGCGCAAAAATTGTGTTCCCTGTAAGAGGATAACCTGAATATTGTTAAATGTGCGGCACATATCATTGTATCTACACGTTAACTCCATTATCTGTATTCTTTGCCTTATATCTTGGCTTTTTATTGATAACCCTTCTTTTTAACTCAGGTATGGTTTCTATGATGAATGTTTGAGAAAGTACGGCAATGCAAACGTTTGGAAGCATTTCACTGACCTTTTTGATTACCTTCCTCTTACAGCACTTATAGAGAGCCAGGTTAGAACCATGCATATATGTCAGTTTTTGCCATACATAATACTACTATATTTAAATGGTTTGTTGATACGTCATAGATATTTTGCTTGCATGGAGGACTATCACCATCTTTGGACACTCTAGACAACATTCGATCCTTGGACCGCATTCAGGAGGTATGTGAACAGTTTTTTTGCTACTTATGTTTGAAACTGTATTAATTTTTTTAGGACACGTGTAACCTCAGAACTGAACAGATATATTTTTCCATATTTCGACTAATTTGGTAAATATCGATCATTTTGCATCTTTTGCCTTGCATGGCAAGTTCATCTATCTTTAATCATAGATGACCCGTTCTTATTAGATATAGACCATGGGTTAAACGGTTATAAAGACACGCCTATTTACTCTTTTGTTCTTTTAAGTTGACAATGGTGCCGATCCTCTTTTTTTGCCATACATAGTTCACAGGATATGTGATAGCTGTGACCATAGATGTAGGAGAATTGCTGAAACACAAATACTGTATATTGGATTCTCACGTCCTGTATTTATTTCGTGCTGTTTGTGATTATTGGTCTTTATTTTCTCCCCTTCCCACATGTCTTTTTATGTCTAACTATAAATAAAAAGTTGATTGATGGTTTTCGTAAATGGACAAATTGAAGCATTATTTTTTTTAATGTAAATTACCACATGTGCTACAAAGAGAAATGATAAGTTACACATTTTGATTATTTCATTGGAAAGAGGGATATATAATGATATGTTCCCTTATAAGTAACAATATTATGAGGCCATCTCTTATTTTGGGAATCTCTATACCCATGCACAATTTTGTAAAGCGAGGTTTGAATGTCATGTTATTCGAGTTATTTATTTCCCAATTGTGTTTCGTGATTTGAACATTTTTTGCCACTGTTTTAACAAAAAATTTATTTGAACAGTTTTCTCTAATAAAATAATATTATATTTTAGCTTTCGATATTTGCTTTTGAAGCAAGACTAGCGGGCAAACCTGTATCTCTTACCTGTGGCCAAATATTATTTTTCATGATTTTAGAGCGGCAACACAAATATTTATTCCATTAGCATTTGAAAAGATATTGGTATCCATCTGGTGTTATTGCTTCTTCCTAATTTTTTTAGCAGTGGTTATGATTCATTTGGTGATCCTGTGCAGATGTAGCAAAATGGGCAGGTTGGGTAATGGGTAGAAAGGAGTAAATTTCTAAAACTATGTGGTTACAATCATAACATGAATTTTCTAATAAAGCATCATGCCTTAAATATACACGTTAGGTCACTTGCGTGCTGTACAACGTATTTGACTTGTTCCTTTTCTTTTATGAAAGTGTGAATTGTATTATGATCAAGGCTAAAACATGCCATTAGTTCAAAGAATTAAGGACAGACCCCTTGAGATTCTAATTATGATAACTAATAAAACAAACCATACAATCACCATGCAAATGAGCAAGACTAAAACAACATTCCAAAAGAACATACAACTACCCATGTTCCTTTTTGGTTAGTATTTGGTCCGTTTGTGATAGTGATACGTATATAAGTAAACGGGTCAAAACGGACACATTTAGTCCTGTGTTCCTTCCCAACTGACATGCCATTATTTTATAGTTTGATATTTATTAGCAACACATTTGGTGGGTGATTTTGTAGGTCCCGCACGAAGGACCGATGTGCGACCTCTTATGGTCTGATCCAGATGACAGATGCGGCTGGGGAATTTCTCCTCGTGGAGCTGGCTATACATTTGGACAAGATATCGCGAGTCAGTTTAACCATACTAATGGACTCACTCTCATCTCAAGAGCTCATCAGCTTGTCATGGAGGGTTATAACTGGGCCCAGGTTCGTGAGCTTTTTTTATAACTAAAATCCCTAATCAAGTCTCTTGGTAGTCTAGGTATTATTTACAACTTCGTAGTTGTATAGAGGATCTTTAAGTTTAGTATTAATACCGCACAAATAAACGAACACGATCACTTAAGCGGACGAATTTTCTTGTTCATGTTCGTTTATTAAGAAACTAAGATTTTTCATGTTCATTCAATAAGATACTAAACGAACATAAACGAATAAACATACATGAACGTACGTAGATTAATAAACATATAATTTTTAAAAACTAGCATAGTACCCGCGCAAAGCAGCGGCGGTACTTAACATGTCAGTTTTTCTTGTACCTTAATCTTTAAGCGGTATGCAATAAAAGTTAGTATTTGACGGTTTATCCATTTGATAGTTCGAAAAGAGTAGATGCGTATTTGAATTTCCGTAAAGTATATCAATACAAATAAAGATATTCATACTTATACTCATTTGAACTTTGTATAACTTGAATGTTTATAATAAAAAGTATAACTATAAATCTGTATAATTGTAAGTTTGTAACATCCATTTTAGTACTAAAATTTAATGTGTCCTTAGTGTACATTATAATGCAACTATTATAGTGTAGAATTTAATTGTATGAATTACTAATTATAGTAAGATGTGTAGGCTTAAAAAATTAAGACTTCTTTAGAAAGTCCTAAATACATTATAAAGTAGTATGGATATAGATATACATAATAATGTGTTTTATAAGTGTTGTTTTGTTTAAGTAAACCAATTTTGAATTGTATAGAAAATATACGATATACGAACATAAACGAACGTTAACAAATGCATAATCGGATGCCCACGAACATCAATGAACGGACAAGATTTTTGTATATGTTCATTCATTTAACTGAACGAACGTAAATTATTGTTCATGTTCGTTCATTTAATAATTAAACGAACATAAATGGACATTTTACTGAACGGTTCATGAAATGTTCGGTTCATGAAATGTTCACTGAACGTTCAGCCCTAAATAATCCCATTCAAGTAAAAGTTGAAACCCAAATTGACCCTTTAATAGGTATTAGGGTGTTTCCGATTGCTTATTTGAAACTGCTTATCTGCTTAATAAATAAGCGTGTAACAACCTAAAGCTGCTTATTTGCTTACAAAGTAACCACACAAACTGAAATAAGCAAATAAGCAGCTTCATCTAAACACATGAAGCGGCTTATTTGCTTACAAAGTAAGCTCACCAGCACTTAAATAAGCAATGCCAAAGCACCGTCTATATGGTCGAAACTGCTACCTCTATCTCAAAGCCTCTACTTTGAATGCATCTCAATAAGTTTGTGACATTGTTACATAACGAATTACCAGGAAAAGAACGTGGTGACGGTATTTAGCGCTCCAAATTACTGTTACCGGTGTGGAAACATGGCTGCCATTCTTGAAGTTGGGGAGAACATGGAACAAAACTTTCTTCAATTCGATCCAGCCCCAAAGCAGATCGAGCCAGACACCACCCGCAAGACTCCTGATTATTTTTTATAAATATGATCCACCATCAATTTCTGCAATATGAAAAGGTTTGTAATTTTCATCGCTTGTTTTCTCTTGTAGATGAAGATAGGAGTTATATTATTCTGTTTGAATTATGGAGTTTGTTATGCCATTGACATTGGAGAACAAGTGATGGAAAAAGGGTACTGAGGGTCTTTTTTTTGTTTATTTTTAATTTTATGTTTGCTATTTTGTATATCTTGTTATTGGAAGAAAAATGCAGGTTACAATAACATACTTTTTATAAGTTGAAAAGAGAAAAAGGATAGGATTATTCCTTTGCTTTTTTGAATGGTTTTTGTGGTTTACATGAGAAACAAAAAGGTCTTTCTTTCTTTTCTGAGTATTCGGTTTTCTGTTGACCAGGTTTTAATTTTGTTTGGCCAAGTTTTAGTTCTGTTTGGATTAAACAAGAGATCAAATTCGGTTAAGAGCATGCTAGTAGTTTTGAGCAAACTAGAGGTGCAACCAAGTGGGTTATGCTACAGAATTGGGCTCACTTGAGTAATGAGGTGTGTTTGGTTTAAGGGTTTGAAATATAGGAATGACTTCCATTCCCAATACATAATGTTTGGTTAGTGTGTTTATTACTAAAAAGTGGGTATCAAATCCACAAATATAGGTATCTTCTAAACCCACCAAGCATGGTGGGTATCAAAACCCATTCCATTACCATAGTCATTCCTTTAACAACCAAACACTCCTAATGAATGTATTACTGAATTGCACGCTGTTAGTCCTTATCGCTAACTGCCGTTATCTTTTTCGTTATCTCAATGGCACCGTTAGTCCTAACCAAGCGATCACTTGCAGCGTTAGTCCTTTATACTAACGACCGTTAATAACTCCAAAATTTTATTTAAAAAAAATCTTTTCTACGCGGTTTTTATCGTTTTCGCCCGTTTTTCTTACGTTTTTGTCCGTTTTTATACGTTTTCCTTCGTTTTTTTACGCTTTTGTCCGTTTTTCTTACGTTTTTGTCCCTTTTTATACGTTTTCCTTCGTTTTTTTACGCTTTTGTCCGTTTTTCTTATGTTTTTGTCCGTTTTTATACGGTGTAATTTTAAAAAAAATGACGTTGTTTTTAATCTGATTTTTTTTTTCCGATTTAAAAAAAATACGTTTTTTTTAATCTGATTTTTAAAAAAGTTTTTTCCGATTTAAAAAAAATTGCGTTTTTTTTATCTGATTTTAAAAAAAGTTTTTTCCGATTTAAAAAAAATACGTTTTTTTAATCTGATTTTTAAAAAAGTTTTTTACGATTTAAAAAAAATACGTTTTTTTTAATCTGATTTAAAAAAATCGGAAAAAACTTTTTTTAAAATCAAGTTTTTTAAAAAATTACGTTTTTTTTAAAACCGGAAAAACCTTTTTTATAAATCAGATAAAAAAACGTAATTTTTTTTAAATCGAAAAAAACTTTTTTAAAAATCAAATTAAAAAAACGTATTTTTTTTAAATCGGAAAAAACTTTTTTAAAAATCAGATTAAAAAAACGTATTTTTTTTAAATCGGAAAAAACTTTTTTTAAAATCAGATAAAAAAAAAGCAATTTTTTTAAATCGGAAAAAACTTTTTAAAAAATCAGATTAAAAAAAAACGTATTTTTTTTAAATCGGAAAAAAAAATCAGATTAAAAACAACGTCATTTTTTTTTAAAATTACACCGTATAAAAACGGACAAAAACGTAAGAAAAACGGACAAAAGCGTAAAAAAACGAAGTAAACTTGAATTTATTGTGCATCATACTTTCGATTCCAGGCCATGTAAAACCAATATGAGGTTCATGTCACAAAAACAAAATCTCAAGTCCATGTACCTTTGGCAATGAGTTATTTGATTGCTCAACGCTCGTTTAATCGCCACTTGGCTTTCTTTCCCTTGTATAGTTTGTATACTAAGAAAATTGATGGTAGTAGCATAACAAACACAACAAATTTAGTAACATGACAATCAATTTTTATGACGTACAAGTCCTCACCGATATCTGAGAGAGTGGTATATCATTACATAGACAATCAATTTTTGTGATAAGAAAGTCGTTCTCTGTAATTTTAGGAAACAATCTTCAAATCTAAGAGGACTAGTCCTTCGCTATGGTGCATTAAAGTTTAGAGACTTTCTGCTGGATGACTCGAGGGTAGAAAAAAGGCACTTGCTTAGTTAAGACACAACTTGCATGTTTAAATACAATGCTTAATCTATCAAAAGATTGACACATGTAGTAGCCATTTAATTTATTTTCATTTCAACATATGAATTTGCTATATTTTTATGCACAAATTTTAGGCCTATCAATCATTTTTCAAATTCAAAATACAAGCACACGGAGGCATGGAGGATCCAATTGAATTATGAAATTTTAATTGTTCATACGATAAGATCGATTCAAATGATATTGAACTACAAGCATAAGAAAGGAATAGCGCACCAACAAATTGCTGGTTGTTTATAAAATAAGGTTGGTTTTACTAAGAAACATCTAACAAGATGTACATACTAGATTAAGACCATGAGGTATGGTAACACAAACTCATGCCAAATCCTATGTCAAATCCTATGTGGAATGCATTTTAGCACCCTCAATGGCATGACATCATACCCTCTCCCTCTTATGCCAAATCCCAAGCCATTTAAGTGGCGCATGTTACTTTCTTTTTTCGTTTCTTTTTTTAATTGGTTTTTGTGTGTGAGTGTTGTGTTTTAATTGGGTATAGTGGGACCCAAATTATATGTGAAAAAAGTGTTATGAGTGAAGAGGTATTTTGTTGTGTGAGTGTTAAATGTGATAATGCTGAGGTGACGCTGAAGTGACACTGAAAAAGAAAAATGATACCCTATGCTCTAAGAGCTTGTTTACTACTCTTAAATTTAGTGCTTTGGAAATATTACTATATGAACCACTTAATTGAGAGAGATATTTTAGTGGACCTCCACACCCATTAAGTGGAAACACACCCTAGCACTTAAACCGGAACAAACATCACATACACAACACAAACCCAAAATACAAGAGAACAAACAACCTAATCTAAAAGGTAAGGGCAATTGGAGCATCTACTTTTAAGATCCCATTTTCCTAGTTAATTACCTAATTGCGATCCAGATAAAAGAGATGAGTTTGATATCAGAGAATATGTATTCCACCCTATTTGGCAACTTGTTTTTCATCCTAGCACAACTTGTTTTTCATCCGAGCATGAACAACTTTGTTCCTCATCTAAAAATGCCCTATAAATTGACCAATCAAATATCGTAAAAAATCTTATATTTAAGGAAAAAAGAACCTACTAAGAGCACCGGGTATGGTAATGTTGAGCTCGGCGTTGAGCCTAGCTGGCACCGGCGTCGGCGTTATCATACCGGAATATACACAATTCCAACGGCGTTGAGTGGGGTATTAATCCACTAATGCTCTTATACACTATTTTAACACACAAATACTTTACTTCCATTCTCACTTTTACAATTTCACACGCAAACTACTAAACCAAAAATGTCTCAATACAATAACGATCCATTTTTTAACAACCTCCTCAACATGTCACAACCCAACTCATCATCTTCGTCAAACCCTCTGACACCTTCATCCGCACAATCAATATCATCACATTCTGACTTTCCTGGGTTTGGTAGCCAATACTCTATACCTCCCTACACATCCGAACAACTTTATCATCAACAACAATATTTTTAACAACAACAATTCCAAATTTACAACAAAATCCACCACCACCACCACCATACACGGCACAACCACAAACATTACAACCACAACCACCAATCGAACCGAAACCCAAAAGACGCGTGGCAAAGGAAAACGCATGGCAAAACGTGCAAAAGACCCGAAACCCACAACCAAAAACGAACATGAACCCGAACCCGAATGTCGGAGGATAACAATGTCGGAGTTGACCAAAACAACGATTCGTTTTGGTATAAGGTTCTCCACGAGTTCAACAACATTAATTTCCAAAAACGTAACAAGGACATGTGTGACGGGTAAGTGGCATACGTTGAACCATAATTGCCAAAAGTTCAATGCAATCTTTAAACGTTTCCAACGTATGGGTAGTTGTAGTGGGGAAAACGAGCTTAATTTTATGAACCGTGTTAGGAATGCATATCGTTAAGAGATGAAAGGAGGAATACCTGATGCGCGTGCGAAGCGCGTTCTAGGTGAAGGAAACTTCCTTTTCGTCCAGCAAGTTTTTCAACCTCCTTGGCAGTGAACCTAATCGTTGTAGTGTAGTATTGGGTAAGCCTCGGGGATTGATATTATAACAACCCGTAAAATTTTGGATTATTATAATAATATTTATCACGTCAGAAAATTCAAATCAATTATTTTCTGACAGATGCCGATATCTAGAATTTAAAAATGAGAGGTCATCTCGTTTCTTTAAAAATAAGACACCGCACGCACGATACTTGTCCACTAAGTATCTATATAGTAAATGTGGAATTTATTATTGTCTGAGTTAAATTTAAGCATACATAAGCTTAAACCGTTGTTTTGGGAAGATTATCCCGCACACTGCAGCAGGCAATAACACACATAACAAAAAAATAAAATAAAATAAATACTTGGATAAGCGAAATATACACTCTTTAATACACTAATAATTTACGAAAGAAAACGAGAGGTTACCTCGTGAATTTAGAAAATCACGGCACCGTACGCATACCGACACCAATTTAGTAACGGCAAACAGTTATAATTAAATTTCTACGTAATAATAATAATATATTATTAGTTTATTACACTTACAAAAACGCTTCTAAAAATATAATTTTATATTTTTTGGGTACCGGAAATACGTTTATCTGTAGATTCATCAAAACACGAGAGGATAATACGATGTATACTAATAAAACAAAATAAAACACATATTAATTCTATCTCTAAAACTGAGCCGTCATTTTCACCTTTCTCTTTCCTGTTCTTCTTCCACGCCACACCTATACAAAACATGAAATTGAAAGCGTTATTTACCTAAATGACCCATCAGGAGAAAAAAGTTGTCCCGCAGGAGGACCACTTTTTAGTTTTCAAAATGTCAAGATTCTTCGTGATCGAAAATAAAATACACACGTGCCGCCATTTTAGGTAAACAAGAAAAAAAGAAAAAAAAGGCATTTCGTGCCTCATTGTAACCGAAATGCAAAATATGACATTAAATGAGGAAATTAAAAAATGCAATCCACCCTTGAACTATTTAATATATACAACTTTTTGTATAACAATTTTTTCATCGAATAGCTAGCGAATATCTTGCGATTCGCTTAATGAAAAATATCTGATTGAAGAAACTCTTTATTACGAACAAACGCAATATCGATATACTTTTGACGTCACGATCGATATTATAAAAAATATTGAAGTTTGATATATTTTTAAAAAACAAAAAACTTTCAAACACACTGTAAACGGGGACCAAAGGCGTGCAATTCTATAAATAAGAAAAATCATTTGGAATGACGGAATATCGTTTGGAAATAAAACCGTAACAAGTGTGCAATTTGGTCCCTGTGGTTTACAAGTGTGCAATTCTATAAATAAAAAATCGTTAGAATGGCCTAATATCGTTTGGAAATAAAAACGTAACATTGTTTTTTTACAACTTTTCATTAAATAAACGCGTAATAAATTTATTGATAAAAGGATTATAATACTAAATTTTTTCATAAATTTATAGATAAAAGTTCTGATTTCATCTGAAAAACAATTGGCGTTTAGTTTTATGAATATAATGATATCGTTTTAGTTTTATAAAAGGATACCGTTTTCATTAAATAAAGCGTAATAAATTTACTAATAAAAGGATAATAATACTAATTATTTTATAAATTTATAAATAAAAGTTTTAGTTTCATACAGGAAAAAGATGACGTTTTTAGTTTTATGAATAAAAAAGATACCGTTTTTTGTTTTATTTACAACTTTTTTATACAATAACTTTTTCATTAAATAAACGCGGCAATAAATTTATTGATAAAATGATAATAATCCTAAAACTTTTATTTATATAAATTTATAAATAAAAGTTTTAGTTTCATATAAAAAACAGTTGGCGTTTTTAGTTTTATAAATAAAAGGATACCATTTTTAGTTTCATAAAAGGATACTGTTTCATTAAAAAAAACACGTAATAACTTTATTAATAAAAGGATAATAATACTAAATTTGTTTATATAAATTTATAAATAAAGTTTTAGCTTCATATAGAAAAAGTTGGTGTTTTAGTTTTATTAATAAAAGGATACTGTTTTTAGTTTATGAATGTTTACGGTTTTATTTCAAACGATATTCGGTCATTCCAAATGATTTTTCTTATTTATAGAATTGCGCGTCTTGGTCCCTGTGGTTTCTGAGTGTGTTTTGAAAGTTTTTTTTTTTTTAAAATATATCAAACTTCAATATTTTTATAATATCGTACGTCGTCAGTATATCGATATTGAATTCGCTTGTTCGTAATAAAGAACTTCGAATGTATATTTTCATTAGCTTAATTCGCAAGATATTCGCTACTATTCATGAATAAAATTGTTATACAAAAAAAAAGTTGTATATATTAAATAGTTAAAGGATTGGTTTTTTTTAATTCCTCATTTAATGTCTCGACAAGTAATATCCATATTTTGCATTTCGGTTACGATGAGGCACGAAATGCTTTTTTTTTTTTTTTTTTTTTTTTTTGTTTACCTAAAATGGCGACACGTGTATTTTGCTTTGCCATTATGTAGCACGAAGAATCTCGGCGTTATAGAAAAGTAAAAAAGTGGTCCTCCTGAGACAACTTTTCTCTGACAATCATTTAGGTAAATAACGCAATTGAAATCTCTTTGTCTCCCTTGAAGGTCACACACAAAAAGGGACAATCTATACTTTCCTCAAGTGCACTTCTATCACCATAGACTACCACGGGGCATCCATAGTTTCGCCAGTGGAAAGCAATTCGAGCCAAAGAAAGGTGTGGCTACTTACACATGACCAAGATGGCTAATGTTTTCATTCCTTGATTCTTCTACATATAGGAATAAGCAACCACAGTTTTTATTCATCTTTCACACACAAATACCAAAAATTAGGGTTCTTCCAAATCAATGGGGTTTTTAAAATTGGCTTGGGGTTTTTGTAATTGGATGCATAAGGGAGCTATTCCAAGTTGTCAATTGCTCTAATTCATCCCGAGTCCCCTCCAATTGAGCTCTTTGGTTTTCGGTGTCCATCTAATCAACCCACGAAATTTAATGTAAGAATGTTCAATTGTTATCTTGTTAAATTTGTTAAATTGTAATCTCATTGTAAAATTCGAATTATAAATATATATTATTTGTTTTCGAATGTTATTAATTTGTTATTAATAAATTGGAAGTCATATTGTTTAATATTGGTAAAGATTGAAATTAATAAAGGAGTTGATAATGATGTGGTTTAGTTAAAATGCTGTTGCAAATTGTTGTTGTCATTGTTGCGGATAAGTGGTAAAAGAAAACAGGAAAGAAACTTAAAACATTGGCATAAGTGGTATCGGCTTAATTAAGTTCCTTTTCAGTTTTGAGCTTAGTCCGTGCTCAATTGTTTTCGGCTTATCGTAACTTTCTTCATTTTATTCTTTTCGATTCATTTGCTACATACCCAACTCAGGTCATAAATGACTTACTCTTGTGGTGTCGACTCGTGTCTAATCACAAGGGTGATGGTTTGAGTTGTTTGTGCCTCGCTCAAACCAGACCCACCAAGGGTGTAGAGTCGAGTGGCCACCGGTCGTACCCGACTGTTGTAAAGTACCAGTCACATTAAATTGTTGATTAACCTTGTTTGGGTACAAGTAGGCTTCTAGGAATGGTAGTAATTATGGCTGTTTCGAGTCACCAAAGATGCTCCCTAAGGGGTCATGGTGGTTGCGTTGCTTGAGTCGCAACGAGACGCCCCGAGGGTGTTTCTCACATTTCCTATCACTAGTCGAATTGGCTTCTATCGTTGTTCAGGTACCAACTGGCTCAAATGAGTCAATATGGTAGTATGTATTCATATCACAGAAGGGTATTTTTACTTGTTATTTGCGGGTCACAACAAGGCACCTTGAAGGTGATGGCGTGTCGCCTAACTTTAGACCTCGAGGAAGACCCGCAAGGGTCTCGTTTTATAGCTTCGGTTGGTCGCTTTGATTCTATCCCTCGTGCGTCAACTCTACTCCTAAAAATCTGTTTATGTTAAAAATTCCCTTGGGCCTCCAGCCCATTCCAAGAGGGTGCGTTTGGATCTTCTAATTTCACAAGCCCATACTCACGAGAAAAATGAGTATTCATTTTTTGTCTTACAGCACAAGCCCGCCCCAAAATGTCAAGGTGTGTGGATATTACTTGGGCCGAAGCCCAACTGCCAAAGGGTCCGTTTACCTTTAACAGCCCATCAGGGCGCATGTACCCAAGTATCGCCTCAAGTTATCCCTCAATGCATTTTATCCGACTCATCTTCGTCTTGTCTTCCATTCCCATCACAACATAAGTGAATCAACATACTACTCAAGTCGACATTGATAAATAAAACAAGTTAACGGTTGGAAATGAAATTATAAAAACAAGTACTTATATTTATCTCGACTTGTAAATTATACGAGGCATAAACACGTAAATATACATATTCATTTGATAAAAACCGGATATAAATGACATCAACTATACAATTTTTGACAAAACCAATTAAATAGAAGGATTAGACACGGGTTATACCTAATTTTTTTAAATAAACTATTTTAAGATTCATAAACAAAATATATTACTTGAAAACTTATATTGTGATATATATTTATTAGTCGAGGATATATACAATTTTTGAAACATATTGACATTTGAACTATAATTATTAAAAACCTACATTGTATTTTTCTAATCCAATTTAAACATGAATTAAATTAAGATTTAAATTCTGTTAATACAAATAAGCCGTAAAAATGTTTATTTATATTTTACGATCTTCTAATGTTTTGTCGATAACAAACGTAAAATCATCTTAACAAAACAAATAAAATACGTAATTAGTTTGAGCCAATAGTTTTCTAACACACTTACGCTTTCACATAAAACACTAAAACAAGTATAAGTGATTTTATGATATATGTACAACAACTAGTGTTTACATATTGGGTAAATATATACTTAACTAGTATATACTAAAATGGGTAAAAACTAACAAATGGTATTGACCCATAATCCATGGTATTATCCAAACCATTTGACTAGGTACATTGAACTCCTGAGATACATTATATCTAATAAAGAAACCCATGGATCAACCCATGACCCATGACCCATGACCAAAATACCCATGGGTAAAGAGGAGCGTCTCACGGATCCCTAGCTTTACGCTAGACGGATCCTTTGTAGGAGGGATCCGTGGGATCCGGGGAACAGTAAGCTTTCTCCTCTATAAATAGTGAGTCATTTCTTCCTTTTGGCTCACCACTCTCACACATACTTTCCCCAAGTATTGTACCTCTCAACCACCGATCCCAGGGATCTTTCTATGTAGTTTGTCTTTTGTTTTGTGTGATTCTAGGTTCCTCTTAAAGGCGAGATCACCGTCTCTTGAAGTCGAGCAAGCTCAAGTTCATGAGTTGCCATGCTTCGTCATCATCAAGACAACCGAGGTTCTCTTGTTGATAGTTCTTTCTTCCTTACTAAATTAGGTTGTGTGTCGGAGCCGTGCACTACCACTAATTGATTTATCTCCCTTCGGACTACTAATAGCCAAGGTGAGTTTCAAAGCCCCTACTTTTAAACTGTTTTATACTTGTTTTGGGGGAAGATACATGCTCATTTTACTTAAATGATTTTATTGTGCATTTTCATGCATACTATGTTTTATGATTGATATGTTGTGAATGATTTCTTGTTTAAAGTAACATCACACATAGTTGTTTATGGACCATACCAAAATGCTTGATTTAAAATATTACAGCGACAGCCTAAGTCCTTAGATCCCGTGTGCCACTTTTCATGAGCTGTCAATTCTGCTTTGGGAGCGTGAATATTATAAATAGATCTATTGGGGTGACTCCTCTGTTCGGTTGGCCCGCATAGGTCAAGCGAAACATATAGCATGTCGAATCGAGTGTATTGGGATAAACACTGCGCCATGGGCCCTTATTTGTATGACTACATTTTGCATCTGAAAGCGTCGTAACCGGTTGCATGAACTTAGTGCTAGCGTAATAGATCTAATATATGGCATTATATTCGTTGTAATGTACATATACCCTACTTTTGGTCCACTAATAAAATTCTTTTATCTAAGGTAAACACAAATTTTTATGACATTATGCAAGAAGTAATGATCATCAAAACTAAATGTTAAATGGTATACTTAAATGCCATTTAAATAAACCTATGAACTCACCAACCTCGTGTTGACACTTTTTAGCATGTATCTTCATGTTTTGAGGTGATAGCTTATCTTTGGAGGCGCAAGGCAAAGGCATGGCATGGTCATAGACGATTCTGATTTATGTATTGGGACCATATTTTTATAATGGCCATTTTTCGCACAAATCAATAATGTAAACATTGTTTTAAGAATGAATAAAAGTTTCTTTATGAAAATCAGTTGTTCTATGCTTATGTTGTGGTATCAATTTAGTAGCACCCCAATACTTGTGTGCTTCCGCTGAGCCATTTTGGGGGTGTTACAGATATCGTTCTCTAGAGGAATAGGAATGCTAGTAAGAAAAATATAACGAAAAGGTGGGGTTGAGGATGATTCTTTTTTTTTAATCTTTTTTTATTGTTTTTTAGAAAGCTAAGGTAAATATCTCGGGGCAATTGGTTTGGGGGTGGCACTTCTACCGATTACTCTACTTATCTAATTGTCTAATTATCTAATTACTACGGGTAGCTTATGTCTAATTGATGTGTGCTCGTATGACGATTAAAAATGTGTTTACCTATATACTATTACTCCATAGTTATTTTTTATTGGTCGGTTGAATTGTCATACCTTATCTTAACGCGTTGTATTCCTAAGGTCGCAGGGTATGCGTGCCCCCTAGTTCTTTGAGGTTATCTCTCGTATGTGACCTACAAAGTCGGCAAGCCTAAGCTATTTCATCCATAGACCACATCATCATAAAGCATACTCAAGCATAAAATACAACGAATGATGCGTAGTTGCATTCCTAAGCCAATTTACAATTAAGATAAGAAACAACCTAACAATAATCAATAACTAGGTTTCATAGATTTAAGCAAACACACAAGAAATTTAGCTAGACATGGTAAACAAGCAAGCATACACATAATCAATCGAATCGGGATAGACATAATGATACTTTGGATTGAAATACTTATCTCGATGTGTAAAATAGGGTATGGGACCTAAGATCTTGTCGATTCGGACTCAAAGCGATTTAGGGTTTTATCCAAAGTCTACCTCTCAAAATACATAAAAATTGAATTCTATATATAAATTTAAAACTACGACGGCGTCACCTTTTGCATGGGATGCCGTCAGCTCGGCGTCATTAGGGTTTCGTCTGGACAAGTAATCGATGGGACGACGTCACCTTAGAGTTGTGACGCCGTCGGGCTTCAGTTGGGACGTCGTCTGGATTCTAGATCTGGGCCGTCTGTGATGAAAACTGTGAGTGACGCCCTTCTTCTTTAAGGCGTGATGCCGTCAGGTTATGTGACCATAATTTCCACTAAGCCGTCGCGTGCATGTTTTGATCAAGTCATCATAGAGGGACGGCGTCGCCGCTGTTTGGGACACCTTGGTCTTGTTGATAAGCTTTGGTGGCTTCGATCTTGACTTTGCCATTTCTTCATGTATTTGCTCCTTTTCGTCCGAATGTGATTCATTCCGACATTTTGCTTCAAAAGACTTAAAAGTGAAAAGGCGAAATTAAGCGATATGAGATATAAAATTGGTCGATTTAGGACTTAAATGACCCCTAAAAGCGTCGTTTAAATCCTTACCAAATATCCCTTCACTTGGTATTCGCTTGTCCTCAAGCAAATGTACTTTTGGACAATCAATTTATAAGTTAGGGGGCATTAATCATTAGTTTAAAATAATTCACAACAAGTAAAAGCACTGCAATAGTTATAACAAGCACGAAAATTATATACTAGCACCTCACAAGTGGTGTTTGGATTCTCATCTCTCGGGGTTTATATGAAATATAATACGAATGGAAATGGAAGATAAACACTCATTACCTGGCATAGTACATAGATTACCATAAGCTTGAGAATAGATCAAACCTCCACCGCTTTGGCGTAAGCACCTAGGAATAACTATCTAAGAGGTCTTTACAAGGATTGTAATGTTAGGCTTACGGTAGGGAAACAAAGGGTTTTGTTGGATAGGGGATATTTAGTGGTGGCAAGTCAAAAATCTTATGTTACAAGCATGAAAAACGTGGCGTTGCTAAGCCAAGACTCGACTCACTAACTCTAGATAACTTGAAACAAAACAAACATAAATTGAAAAACATAAACATAAAGATAAATGTAGGATGGTAGCTCGTATGTTTTTCTTCATTCATTTATTTTTTATTTTTTTTGACATACATTTTTACTCTACCATCCTCTGTGATAACATCAAAATATAAGGGATTTATAGGAGCATCCCTACACTTGAGTTTTTATTTCTCTAACACTAATTGACCCGATTTGAAAAGATCAAAACACTTGGAGTATTTAATTACGTAGACAAAGGGAATTTGAATTTATCGTTCTTTCTCGTTACTCCATAAATATTACTTTTACCCATGAGTCCCAATCGTCCCAAAACTGTGTACAAAGATATGACTCGACTTAGCAACCATGCAAGTAACTAGATATTTGAACTAAGGGTTTAGTAATGATAACAATAATGCACTAAAGAGAGTGCATACAAGGTGAGCTAAAGGCGATTTGGGTGTACATTTGGAGGTGGATTGTAAACAATGCTCTTCATTGATATTCGAAAAACGAAACATCACGAGAACCGCGAAAAGGATAGGCTCGAGGGTTAACTAGGGTATCATGTACTAAAGATAAGTACATCGCAAGGGTGTGGGGTAATTACTCAACCGATGTGGAAGAAGTAATTATAATACAGGTTTCAAACAAGGGTTTATCCTAATTGTTGGGAAATTCACTTTTGGGAGTTAATACTTATAGTCTTAAAGTTAGTATTGATAGTGATATTAGAAGAGTATTAACTAGTTAGTACTGATAGTGTTGAGTTTGTACTGATCTATATTAAGAATTTCGTGTATGGTTTGTTTAAGCATATCTTCTATTCCAATAGAAGATATGATATACTTAATGCATAGTTATCTGTAAGGGATCTCCTTAGTGTATAAAGGAGATCCTAGCTAGGTCAACATATACCAATACTCTAGCCGTCTTAAGAAAAGCTTCAAGGTTGTAAACCTAGTACTAGGAGAGTACTCGTATTATTAATCAATAATATTGAAGCTGTTGGTGTTACATTTGTGTTTACTTTAATCTTCTAAGTACATTCAAGTAGATTTCGCATACTTATGTGTATCTACAACAAAGTTTCTCATTGTTGTTTTGGAACCATCCAAGGCAACTACACATTTACAAGATAAGTGTTCTAGATCCAAGGTTTGGGACTCCACAAGTGGTATTAGAGCTTGAGTCCTGAAGCTTTGTTTTTAGAAGATCATGTGTGACAAATCTGTTAAAATGGATTTTGACTCAAGCAAATCCAGTGCTGTTACAAGAGTTCCTAAGTTGCAGCCAAATGAATATGAACTCTAGAGAATGCGCATAGAGCAGTACTTCTTGGTACTTGATTTTAAGCTGTGGAACATTGTGATCAATGGAGACTCTTACAAATCCATTGTCACTGAAGAAGTTGGTGGTAAGGTTGTTATTAAAGACAAAGGTGAACCTATCACTAATGAAGAAATGGCTCTAAGAGGCAATGATCTCAAGATCAGAAGTCTTTTACTTATGGCAATACCTGATGATCATCAACTCACCTTCAACAAACACAAAGATGCTCAGAGTTTGTTCAAAGCCATTGAGACCAGATTTGGTGGGGACTCTATCACCAAGAAAACTCAGAAGACTCTTTTGAAACAAAAGTTTGAAAACTTCATTCTTTGGTGCAAGCGAGTCCATTAACTTTCGATTTACAATAGGCTTCAAAAACTTGTCGGTCAATGGCGGTATTAGATGTGGACATCTCCAAGTAAGATGTCAATCTCAGGTTTGTTAAAGTCTTCCATCACCAAAATGGGACACTCATGTCATTGTATGGAAGAATAAGGCAGAATTTGAAACTATGAAGTTGGAAAATTTGTTCAATAGCTTTAAGGTGATTGAACAAGATATGAAGAAGGCTATGACTACATCTTCCAGCTCTAGGGCACAAAACATAGCCTTTGTGGCTCACCTAGTCACTAGTAATGATAAGGACAGTATCAATGTTAGTACTCTAGTACTAATGTTATCTTGATTGTTTAGCCATCTTCTTTGCATGCATCAATGAAAATACAATCTATGCTTTCATCTCGAGCAACAACGGGGATCTCAGTTACTCATGATGACACGAGACGGATCCATAAAGATGACATGGAAGAGATGGATATCAAGTGGAACATTGCCTTGATAAGTATGAGGGCAAGAAAGTTTATGAAGAGGGGGAGGATGATTAAGATCAATGATGGAATCTTCTGGGTTTGACAAGGGAAAGGTAGAATGCTACAAGCTGTGGTAGCTTGGGCATTTGCGGGGAATCTGAAGCCCAGGAGCAAAGGAAAAATTGGTGAGGCTGATAATTCTAAAGCAATGGTGGCTGTAGATGGTGCTGGATATGATTGGAGCTTCATGGCTGATGAAGAAGAGAGTCCAATCAACATGGCTTTGGTATCTGAGGTACTTACTAAATCAAATTGCTTAGATACATGTGTCCCATTAAGTAAATACGAGTCTCTTAAAAATGAGTTTGTTAAACTGGCTGAAGAGTTTTCTAAAACCAGTTACAACTTAGCTAATCATAAAAGAGGCTTAGCGGTTTTGGAAAAACATATAGTGCATTATAAAGAAAATGAGTCAAAGTTTACTGAAGCAACTGCTGTACTTAATAGAGAAATTTCTTTTAAAGACACCACCATAATTGTGTTAAAAGAAGAGCTAGAGAGAGTCACACAAATTAAAGACAACATAGAACTAAGTATTGATACTCTTCAAGACACACAACATTATAACTCAAAGAGAATTGATAGATACCTTGAAAAAGCACTAATTGGCAAAGCCAAATCAGGTATGGGTTATAAGACAGCACCACCACCATTCAGAGGTATTCCGTTACCACATGGAATAGACCTTGAACACACAGGCTTAGAAGAGTTTAAGACACCCACATTTGTCCATGAATCCATTGGGTCCAAGGCTGAAAAGACTGATGAGACCTTTGAAAGTGCCAGTGACACTTCCTTTCCTGAGGTATATGTGTTTGAAAATAAAACAACAAGTGTAGAGTCGGGTGAACCAAAGCAAGAACAGGCCACCAAACCTGTAAAACCAACTGACAAACCTGTTAGGAAACCAGTAAAATATGCTGAGATGTATATGTTAATATAAATAAGCCGTAAAAACGTTTATTTATATTTTACGATCTTCTAATGTTTTGTCGATAACAAAAGTAAAATCATATTAACGAAACAAATAAAATACGTAAATGGTTTGAACTAATAGTTTCTAACATATTCACATTTTTACATAAAACACTAAAACAAGTATAAGTGATTTTATGATTTAAGTAATACATATGTACAACAACTAGTGTTTACATATTTGGATAAAATATAAACATAACTAGTATGTAGTATATTGGGTAATATAAATGAGTAGAAACTTAAGTATCACAACCCATTGGGCAAATACATTGAATGTAGTTGGGTACAACCCAAAGCCCATAACCCATAACCCATGGATCTTGACCCATAACCCATTGCATGACATCATGATTATATCATACATGGATAATATCCATAACCCATGGATCAACCCATACCCAGTGACTAAGTGCATTGCACTCGAAGATACATTGTATCTAGCCAAAGATCCATGGTTGACCCATGACCCATAACCAAAATACCTATGGGTAAGAGGGCGTTCCACGGATCCCTAGCTTTGTGCTAGCGGATCCCTGTGGTAGGGATCCGTGGGATCCAGGGAGCGATGGGATTTTTCATCTATAAATAGTGAGCCATTTCTTCATTATTTCTTACCCTTTATAACACACTTTTCCCAGAGTTAAATCTCACTAACCTTAAATCCAAGAGATCTATGTTTGTAGTTTTGTTTTGTGTGATCTTTTAGGTTCCTCTTAAAGGCAAGATCACCACCTTTGAAGTCGAGCAAGCTCAAGTCCATGAGTTGCCATGCTTCCTCATCATCAAGGCTCTTGAAATCTTCTTGTTGATGATTCCTTTCTTTATTCAAAGAAGTGTAGTGTTGAAGACATTAGTGAAAGATGTCTCAAGTGTCAAGACGAAGATATTAGTGAAGGGTATCTATCGTCCATAGGATAAGCACTTATGGTAGGTGCTTAGAAGTCAAGACAAAGAAGCATTAGTGAAAGGTGCTTAGAAGTGAAGACACAAGACATTAGTGAAAGGTGTCTTGTAGATCTAGTCAAAGGCATTAGTGAAAGGTGCCTTAGATGTACATTTGATAAGGTATGTTTCGATGTACAAGATAGATTAGTATTATATCCAAGGATATTGATATCCTTGATGATGTTGTAAAGGAGTAGATCTCCTTTGGGATTAGTCGTTGGTGTAGTGTGGTAGTAGTTCCTCCATTGCAATGGAACTAGGTGCTTAGCCTAGTACCTAATAAATGGTAGGCGACGTTGTGAAGGTGTAGTTCACCTTGGGTCAAAGAACTAGGTACTTAGCCTAGTACCTTATAAAGGGTGGCGGCGTTGTGTAGGTGTGGTTCACCTTGGGTGAAAGAACCCGGTGGTTAGCCTAGCATCGGAAAAAGGGTGGCGGCGTCGTGAAGGCTTCTCGCCATAAGGAGATTGGTGTAGTGATTCGAACTCTCGAGTAGGTGACTCGGGGAGTGGAGTAGGGCAAGGAAGGTGTCCTTGTGGCGAACCACTATAAATACTCGTGTTGTGGTTTGTGCTTCTTACTCTTATCTTTTCATTACTTACCTTTATATGCTTGTTTATCAACATCCAACACACACATCAAATAGATTGACATAAGTCGATCTAAATAGTTTAAACGGAAGTTTTAATTGGCAAAACTATTCAACCTCCCTTCTAGTTTTCCACAATTGGCATCGAGCTTCGTTACCAAGTTTCTTGAAGTATATTGTACTTTAAAACTTGATCGATCCATAGTTAATTGAAAACTACAAAGAAGGTTTTCATAAAGCAAACATCATGTCTTTCAAAACTACATGTTTGGATGTTGAGTTGATAACAACATTTTTATTTACTTTTCATTTAATTGCACTAATCTTCTTTGTCATGTTGATTAGTCAAAGCTCATACCCACCAAGCTTTAGGAGTCGCTTGGTAACAAGAATACATTCCTTAAGAAGGTATCTTAAGCATAAAGGGCGGGAATCATCTAAGTGACATTCTTTGTGTCATTTGTAAAACATTCCTAAGTGCGCTAGAGGTATGATTTTCTTTTTACTTTGCTTGATAATCAAGTATACCTATTTAGGTATTTATATGATTATCTTTTGTGCTTATACATGTTTTACATGAAGCTTCATTAGGAAGCCTCCTTTTTTTTCTCTCATATACGTGTTATATTTCTCGTCTATAATCGTAGTATATAAAGCTTATGTTTTATCTCTTTTAATCCAATAATAAAACAAAACAAGAATTTCAAAAATTCCTCCTTCCCTATTAATAACCCACCGTCGGCCACTCTACAAACCCTCATTTTTAAAATCTTCCAATTTCAAAATTTCCTCTCATTCAAAATTTCATCTTCCTCTCGTTCCATCTCAACCGAAACCAAGAAAGATCCGTCATCAACATGGTTTACATCGCTCGTGCTCATCGCCTTAACACTCATTGCACTTGTGTTCCCTATGATGAAGTTCACATATGGAGACATTTACTTTGTGTTGTTAATCTACATTGGGATCATATACCCGATCCTTTGTATCATCCTTAGTATTGAAATGCAATATTATTAATAATCTAGTTTATCTAGGTTATTTTATCATAATGTGTTTGTTACTTACCTTGATTTATATGTTTTATATTCTTTCGTGATACATTAGAAGTCATGTATGCATGCTAAAGAAAATGTATGATAAAACATATTTCATGGTGTAAAAGCGTAAAACCTATGTTTTATCAAATACATTTACATTACTACGGATCCACGGATCCCGGAAGATATACTAGCGGATCCACTTTTGTAAAAGAACAGTGGGATCCATCCTCTTTGAAGCTTGATCTTCATGCAAGATTAAAAACCAATATCTTTCTAAATGTAATAATCCACTAGAAAGTCAAAACCTTGAGTAAGTTAAAGTGTTAAAAACCATTGTTAATAAAAATCTAGTAAAAATATTAGATTATCATAGGTTGACCACAAACATCTCTTTTTATTAACTTATCATTTATATAGGTTCAACTATGACGTATGAATATGAGTTTGATTTTTCACTCACTAGCGTCTACACTCCGAACATCTCTCTCGAACCCAACACACCTGGCAATCATGTCTGTGGGTTCAATAATCTCAAAAACCGTCACTTCCACGAAGGACGTATTGTAGACACCTCTCTACAATTTGAAGAAGGTATCAAAACCTCCTTCCGAGCCATAGGACTAGAATGTATTCTTGATATCAGCGAGAGGATATGTCCAAGGTTCATAATGGAATTCTTCCGTCAAGTCAAACTCGTTCGTAACGAGGATCGCTCTCTATCTCTTTGGTTTTATATCAAAAACCAAAAGTTCACTATAACCCTTGGGCATTTTGCTCACATCCTCCGGATTCCAAATCATGGACAATGTGCCTTCACCGAAGATTGGTCTCTTGAACGGACAAGATTTTTGTTTATGTTCATTCATTTATATTTTACGATCTTCTAATGTTTTGTCGATAACAAACGTAAAATCATATTAACGAAACAAATAAAATACGTAAATGGTTTGAACTAATAGTTTCTAACATATTCACATTTTCACATAAAACACTAAAACAAGTATAAGTGATTTTATGATTTAAGTAATACATATGTACAATAACTAGTGTTTACATATTTGGATAAAATATACATATAACTAGTATGTAGTATATTGGGTAATATAAATGGGTAGAAACTTAAGTATCACAACCCATTGGGCAAATACGTTGAATGTAGTTGGGTACAACCCAAAGCCCATAACCCATAACCCATGGATCTTGACCCATAACCCATTGCATGACATCATGCTTATATCATACATGGATAATATCCATAACCCATGGATCAACCCATACCCAAGTGACTAAGTGCATTGCACTCAAAGATACATTGTATCTAGCCAAAGATCCATGGTTCAACCCATGACCCATGACCCATGACCCATAACCAAAATACCTATGGGTAAGAGGGCGTTCACGGATCCTCGCTTTGTGCTAGCGGATCCTTGTGGTAGGGATCCGTGGGATCGGGAGCGATGGGATTTTCATCTATAAATAGTGAGCCATTTCTTCATTATTTCTTACCCCTTTATAACACACTTTTTCCCCAGGTTAAATCTCACTAACCTTAAATCCAAGAGATCTATGTTTGTAGTTTTGTTTTGTGTGATCTTTTAGGTTCCTCTTAAAGGCAAGATCACCACCTTTGAAGTCGAGCAAGCTCGAGTCCATGAATTGCCATGCTTCCTCATCATCAAGGCTCTTGAGTCTTCTTGTTGATGATTCCTTTCTTTATTCAAAGAAGTGTAGTGTTGAAGACATTAGTGAAAGATGTCTCAAGTGTCAAGGCGAAGATATTAGTGAAGGGTATCTATAGTCCATAGGATAAGCACTTATGGTAGGTGCTTAGAAGTCAAGACAAAGAAGCATTAGTGAAGGTGCTTAGAAGTGAAGACACAAGACATTAGTGAAAGGTGTCTTGTAGATCTAGTCAAGGCATTAGTGAAGGTGCCTTAGATGTACATTCGATATGGTGTGTTTCGATGTACAAGATAGATTAGTATTAGATCCAAGGATATTGATATCCTTGATGATGTTGTAAAGGAGTAGATCTCCTTTGGGATTAGTCGTTGGTGTAGTGTGGTAGTAGTTCCTCCATTGCAATGGAACTAGGTTCTTATCCTAGTACCTAATAAAGGGTAGGCGACATTGTGAAGGTGTAGTTCACCTTAGGGTGAAAGAATTAGGTACTTAACCTAGTACCTTATAAAGGGTAGACGACGTTGTGTAGGTGTGGTTCACCTTGGGTGAAAGAACCGGTGGTTAGCCTAGCACGGAAAAAGGGTAAGCGACGTTGTGAAGGCTTCTCCGCCATAAGGAGATTGGTGTAGTGATTCTGAACTCTTGAGTAGGTGACTCGGGGAGTGGAGTAGGGCTAGGAAGGTGTCCTTGTGGTGAACCACTATAAATACTCGTGTTGTGGTTTTGTGCTTCTTACTCTTATCTTTCATTACTTACCTTTATATGCTTGTTTATCAACATCAACACACATATCAAATAGATTGACATAAGTCGATCTAAATAGTTTAAACGGAAGTTTTAATTGGCAAAACTATTCAACCCTCCCCCTTCTAGTTTTCCACAGTATAGAAATAGGTCATCTAGTCATAGAGGTAACAAAAGCGGAACCATTAAAATCGAGCAACTAGGTGATGAATTTGTCATGTATAATAAATCTTGCTTTGTGTGTGGAAGTTTTCTCATCTGCATGCTCAATGCGGACACCTATGAGACCTCGACCCATCATGACCCCAGAGCGGTTCTTCTTAAAGCGGCATAAAATCCTTGAATACTACAAAGCCGATTAATCTTTGTTAGACCACAACCAGTATTTGGTGAAAGGCCCAAAAGAAACTTTCAACATCACCATCTACTTCACCAAGGCCCTTTATCTTGGAGCGGCACAAACCTTTAAATCTTATGATGAACAAATCAAGTTTTACAAGAAAAGGTTAATACTTATGAGCCAAAATTTATCTTGATAGGCGAAAGTTAATACTTTTAAGCCAAAAATGAAAACTGTTGGCTCTAAAGTGAATGTTGCTAGGGGAATCAAGGGAATGCTATTAAGCCCTTAGCTTGTTGGGTTAGAAAGACTACTCAACCCAACAGTGCATCAGTTACTCTCAAGAAATATAATTACATTGATGCACAAGGCAGATCCAAGTCAGTAATGACTTGGGTCCCCAAAAGGAACTAATTTCCTTTATCTTGTGTGCAGGGACATTCCAACAATAATGATGATCTTGGCTATTCGGATAGTGGGTGTTCGGGCACATGATGAAATCTATCCTATCTTTCGATTTCAGCGATTTGAATAGAGGATATGTTTCTTTTGGAGGAGGGATTGGTGGAAGAATTACTGGTAAAGGCACAATCAAGTCTGGTAATTTGGACTTTGAAGATGTGTACTATGTGAAAGAACTTAAATACAATCTATTCAGTGTGTCACAAATGTGTGACAAGAAGGACTTTGTTCTATTCACAGATACTGATTGCTTGGTTTTATCTCCTAATTTTAAGTTGCCTAGTGACGATGAGGTGCTTCTTAAGTTCCCTAGGAAAAGCAATATGTACAGTGTAGGTATGAAAAACATAGTGCCCAAAGAAAACCTTACATGTTTAGTTGCTACAGCTTCTTTGGATGAATCTATGTTATGGCATAGAAGGCTAGGTCATGTGAACTTTAAGGTAATAAATCTTTTAGCTAAAAATAACCTTATAAGAGGTTTACCTTCAAAAATATTTGAAAATAAACAGACCTGTATTGCATGCCTCAAAGGGAAGCAGCATAGAGCCTCTTGTAAGCCCAAGGTTTTAACTCTATCACCCAACCACTTCATATCTTGCACATGGACTTATTTGGCCCCACTCTGTTAGCGACTGAATTTTAAAAGTATTGTTTGGTTGTGTTGATGATTTTAGCAGTTACTTGGGTTTTCTTTATGAATACTAAGGATGAGACCGGTGAAAGTCTTACATAGCTGCGATGAGAACCTTCTTGATAAGAAAGTTAAAATCATTAGGTGTGATAATGGGACGAGTTTAAAAACCAAGTGATGAATGATTTACAGCCGACAAGGGTATTAAAGAGAATACAATGTAGCTAGAACTCCTCGGTGAGAATAGGGTTCTTGAAAGGAGAAATAGGACATTGATAGAATTTCTAGGACCATGTTAGCGATTCAAGTTACCACAACTTTTTGGTGAGGCGATTAATCTTGCTTGCTATGTTCGAAGCAGTCTTGGTAGTAAAGCCTCATGGCAAGACTCCCTATGATTTGTTTTAGGTGAAAGCCTACCTATACTTTCTTAAACCTTTTGGGTGTCATGTCTCTATTCTCGATACCATTGACCACTTAGGGAAGTTTGATGGAAAAAGCGATAGTGGATATCGGTTGGCTACTCATTGAATAGTAAAGCCTTTAGGGTTTATAATTCTAGAACCCGAGAAGGATGAGGAGAATCTGCACATAGAGTTTCTTGAGGACAAACCTAGTGTAGAGGGCAAGGACCAAAATGGCTTTTGATATTGATATGCTATGAATCTATGAACTATGTACTGTCTCTGTTGATTCTAACATTGTTGCGGAGAAAAGCAAGGTCACGATGCGATTCGATGATGATGTTGTGTCCTAATGCCCATTTGGAAGGACAACCCGGTTGGAAGCACTTCTTTGGGGAAGCGAACAACGATGATGATCGACCTCAAAGACCAATGATTCTAATCTTTGAAGGAGGTGTAACCAATCTGGATGACACATTGATAGAACCTCAGTGATCGGTACTAATGTGGTTATCTTGATAAGCCACATGTTAGTCTTGATGAGCGGTAGTACTAATGGTCCTCATTCTATTCCATCGGTTAATCTGAGGTTCTGAGTCCCTATGGTGAAGCTGATGAGATTGATTTTACTAATATAACTTCATCTTATGTTGTTCCTGCTACACCACACAGAAGAATCAATCAGGATCATCCCTTGGAAATGTTATTGGGGATGTTCATGCTGAAAGAGCTACAAGATCTAAATTTTAGCATAGTGAGACTGGATTCTTTAGTGCCATCTATGAAGAAAGGATACATGGGGACACTCAAAAATGTCTCTTTGCTTTCTTTTTTTCACAGGCAGAACCAAAGAAAGTCTACAAAGCTCTTGAAGATGAAGCATGGGTAGAAGCAATATAAGAAGAGCTTCTCGATTCAAACTTGAGAATGTATGGGTTCTTGTGGATCTTCACGATGGCAAGAGAGCTATTGGCACTAAATGGGTTTTCGAGAAAAAGAAAGATGAAAGAGGTGTAGTGTCTGGAAGAAGGCTAGGCGGTGGCTCGAGGGTATACTGCGACGGAAGGAATCGATTATGAAGGGTCTTTGCTACGGTGGCAAGGATTGAAGCTATCAGTTATTCTGGACTTTGCATAATACAAAGACTTCACAGTATACCAGATGGATGTGAAGAGTGTTTTCCTCTATGGAGATATTGAGGAGGAAGTTTATGTCTGTCAACCTCCAGGCTTTGAAGATCCCAACTTTCCTGACAAAGTATCTGAGGGTTCAGAGGCACTCTATAGTGCGCATCGAGGCCCCAGGCATGGTATGAAACATTAGCCAAGTATCTTTTGGGTAATGGGTCGAAGAGGAAGATTGATCGAGACTACATTCATCGAGAATATGAAGAATGATATTCTGTGGTTCGGATCTATGTTAATGACATTATTTTGGCTCAACCAAGCGGGATCTATCAGAGAGTTTGAAAAGTTGATGCATGATAGGTTTCGAGATGAGTTCTATGGGAGAACTCACCTTGCCTCTTGGGCTCTGGGTCAAGCGGAAGAAATATGGCATATTATCGATCGGGATAAGTATGTCAAGGAGATTTTGGTGAAGTTTGGCTATGATAATACAAAGACTGCAAGCACTCCTGTGGAGCATAATAAGCCATTACTTCCAGATGCTGATGGTGAAGAAGTTGATCAGCACCTCTACAAATCAATGATTGGATCATTGATGTATTTGACTGCCTCTAGACCAGATATTATGTTTGCAGTGTGTGCGTGTGCAAGATTCTAAGTCTCTCCAAAGCTTTCTCAAATGCATGCAGTTAAAAGAATCTTTAGATATCTGAAAGGCCACGCTCAACTAGGCCTTTGGTATCCTAAGGACTCTCCACTTTGATATGGCGACTTACTCGGCGGTGACTATCTTTGGGGCAAGTCTTGATAGGAAGTCAACCACAGGAGGATGTCATTTATTTTGATAACAATAGTACTATATGCATTATCAAAAATCCAGTTTTTCATTCTAAAGCTAAACATATAGAGATAAGTCATCACTTTATAAGAGACTGTAATGAAAAGAAACTCATCCAGGTTGATAGGATTGATATTAAGTTTAATGTTGCAGATCTTTTAACAAAATCTTTTGAATTGGGAAGGTTTGATTACTTGGTCACAACTATTGGGATGCTTCATCCATAATATGTCTTATCTCTCTATTTTGTAAAGTTTTGTAAGCGAAGATTAATCTTGATTGTTATCTAGTTATCTTGATTGTGTAATGTGTCTGGTTGGCAAGAAAATGTCTTGGATTGTGTTTTCTTGGTCTTGGACTAACTTTTCGGGCATAGCACAAGCGGTATTGATATGGTTTAGTGACTAAATGTTAAAGCACATGTGGTTCTCTTTCTTATGCTCATTACGAAGCCGCAACACGATGGGACTTGTTGTAACTACGGACTTTGTGATGCCAAAAATTATGTGGCATCTTGTGGTATTAATGAACATGAATTGATGGTTTCATTTGGTCGGTCATTCGCACTAACCCACTTTTGCCATTCTATACATTCACGAGATAGTGTGACTAACCAAGGACATCGGCTTAGAGAGCGGTGACAACCGTGAATCGACACTTGTGTTGGAGGCAATACACCGCGAGCTAGAAACCCTGTCGGGAAGGCCCTTTTAATGGGACTATCCATCACAGGCAGTGCTATGCATTGAAACCATTGGTTTTCACTAAACCAGAGGCCATGTACGACCGACCTTGATTAAGTGTCTATTACCACTCTTAATCCCTTCAAAATTGGGGTTTCAGTATTATAATTTCCAAACTATGAGATAATACTAATGGGTAAAGTTAATACTGATGGTTATAAGTTAGTACTGATAAGCATAGTTAGTACTTATGAACTAGCCGTTAGTACTTATTCCAAAAGTCTGTTATGCAATGATTACTTTTGCAAGTTGAGTTGTTACCGTCTGTTTCTTTATATAAGGGTTTCCTAATTGGTTTCTCTTCACTTTTTTACCATAAATATATACAAGGCGGTTCAACCAAAACTTTCCAAATCTCTATATATTGCATAACTTTTCAATTGCTTTTGTGGAAAACTAGAAGGGGGGTTGAATAGTTTTACCAATTAAAACTTCGTTTTAAAACATTTAGATCGACTTATGTCAATCTATTTAGATGTGTATGTTGGACGTTGATAGATAGATATATAAAAGTGTGTGAAGATCGTTGTAAGCTCTTAGACGAGGTCTAATATTATATCTAGAAACACATAATAACGAAAGCGGAATATTCAATAAGAATTAACGTTATAATGAACAAGGTTTATTTATTATCATAAACTAACTAACTAACTATAATAAAGATCAAAGACTTGATCTAACACTAACTAACTAAACCCTAGGCGTTTTCCCTATGCCTAGGTTCCCACACACACACACCTTTAGACGTCTACATCTTGTACGTACGTAAAAAACTAATGACCCTATGTCTCTTTATATACTAGAGACATCTAGGGTTCTAAGAGGAATCATAATATAATTAGGAAACAATACAATTAGGAAACTAAATATTCTTTTAAGCATATCTTCTAGAATCTTCCAAATCCTCCATCTTTTGTAGTTTCCTTCTTGTCACTTTAAGTCCTTGATGTTTCATTCTTCTTGTTTTGTATTATCAAATCTATAATAGACCCAACAATCTTCCCTATTTGATGATGGCAAAACAAACACAATTCTTGTACGAACTTCCCTAGGCGAAGTAGCGAAGTTGAGATAAATAAATCTCACCATGAATGAAACAATCTTCCCCTTGACTTAAACATGTCACTCAAACATCTCTTCCCCTTTTTGTTATTATCTAAATAGGGAACGTATGCAAATAATGATCTTGACCACCACGAACCAATATCATACTTCCAATCTAAGACTTCCAATGCTTGAACCAATATCGTAAACTCTAAAACTCTTTTTTTTTGAAATCGTACCTCTAATGCCAATCTAAGAGTCCTTTTATAGGCTCAAGGATATCCTAGTCGGTTTACAATTGATAACCTTGTACAACAAGTAATCTAAACATGGAATACAATACTTTCCATAAACGAATATAACAGTTCTTTTGTTCTAGCAGTACTTTGACTTCATCTTGCAGTACTTTGACTTTGTCTTTAGCAGTACTTTGACTATTTGACATCTTTCAGTACTTTCATATCCCAACAATCCTCCCCTAACTTGAATTCTACTTGCTTGACTTCAAGTTCCTTTGTGAATATATCTTTAACAGCTTCATCTTTAAAATGGATTGTTTCTTAGTCTTTATCATTGTAGCATCTGTTCTTGTCAAAGTATCTCTTAGAATTGTTATCTTCACGGTAGCATCCGACAAACTCCATCTTTTGACAACCACGACAACATATGACAATTTATACAGATAATTCGGTTTAAGTTGCATACTATTCTCATCACTTTCAAGTGAATCATTGAAAATTTAATGGATTTAGATCTCTTTACCAAAGCCATTATCTACGGAGTAGCCAAATGTTTTGGTGTGTAAGACCATGGTACATTGATAACCATATGATTTTAGCAAACCACCACTATCAGCAGATTTGTTTTGTCTTTACCAAAATTTGTGCCACTTACGGACTAGTTAGTTCTTTTATCTAATGGTGAACTAATTACCAATAATGGTTTTCCTGACCTTTACCACAAGCCATTTTCTTGTGGGCTAGCCAACTCTTCACATTCTTGATATGGTGAGTTGATTACCATCCAACTTATTAGCAAGTTGTCAACTAAAAGCGGTTTGATATATCTTTACGAGCCGTTTGCTCATGGATTAGTCAATCCTTTTGTAACCATGGTGGATTGATAACCTATTGATGTTATCATCACAAAACCATTTATCCAACCTTTATTTCAAAATATTTATTACTTAGCAAAAGGTTTCTTCTAAAGTCATTTAAATGGTTTAGTTCGATGCGATGCTTTGATGAAAATCTTGTCGACTAGCGATACTTAGAATAAAATCTTGATATATCAAAAGTATTTATTCAAATAAAATTCATACCGGTTATAGATCATTCTCGCAATGGTAGTCGGTTTATAAGCAGTTGATCACCATGATGACGGTTTCATTAGCCTCTTCTACTTCAATCCATGCTCTAGCATTCTTCTCATGAGCTCAACTGCAAGAGGATATCTTCTTTACGCAAACATGTGAATCATTGTTCCATTCTCTAGCTCAAAACATGAACTCCAGTTCTTCAAGAATCTCCGGCAAACTATTTCCAGTTATCTTGATTCGTCCGGATATCATCAGTAACTTTCTTCTTGGTTTCTCACATAGTTACGAGATCACCATGTAAAACCAATCCAATTCCTTCTAATGGATGATCTTGAAATAAGCCTTCACAACATGATATAAGTAGAATAGACCTACTACATCAATAATATCGCAAATCCATAACCTTTTGAAAACTTTAAAACTTTCATCTTCCTTATGAAAAACCATGTAATCTTCATTCTTGGATTTCACAACTTTAAAACACTAATCTTTGATCATTCATCTTCAAATCATCATCTTCCTTGGTATAATCAAAATCTACCACTACGAGATAATTCTTCAATTCATCACTAGTCTCGGATCTTAATTCAACCTTTTCTTTCTTTGAAAAGCGAACATCAGTAACTTCAATTTTTCTTTTCCTCTTTAAGCTTTTCTTCCTTTCGACTTGGTCCAATAAGCTTCTTCTGCAAGTCTTTAATATCAACAACACTCTTCTTATAAGCTTGGTTCGACATCATAGAGTCTTTTCATATCAACATAGTTTAACCACGCAAACCCTTATATCCTCGACCTTTCAAATAAGCCATCATAGCATTCTGTCCTTAGCTAAATTTGGTCTTCTTGGCATATATCTAACGGTGTAGGAGATTGTAAAGGTTCGATATCTTTAGCATCTAATTCTTCTTGAATTTTTGATTTGTTTCTCTATTTTAGCTTCTTGAGCTTCTTTGTTCTTCTCTATCTTTAGCATCCAATTCTTCTTGAACTTTTCTAGCGTGACTTTATTCCTAGCCACTTCAATCACTCTAAGTTACGCAAAGTGAGTTTCTTTTCTTAGTTTCAACGAATACTTTTCCCTTTGTCTTTAGGATCAATAGGTGGTTGAGAAGCTCTTGGTGTTCTTCATCTTGTACATCTCTAATAGTAACCCTCCTCTTGGTTGTAGCAGATCTAATATTGTAGCAATTACTTCATCATCACTAGCGAATGGATAGGTATGTAAGTAGCTTCCTCTCTTCTTCTCTAACTAATGTAGAAGGACCAACCTTCTTCAAAATTCAATACCCTTGGAGTTATTGCTTCTTGCCTAGATGTATCATGAAAATCGGTACTTTGATGTTCGGTACCTTGAACACCGATACTTTGAACTTGCACTTCTTCTTCTTGTTCCTCAGAATCTGAAATAATCACTTCTGCAGTACTTACAAATTCTTTCTTCTTTGCAGCATCTTCTTTCAAATTTTATTTTGCTAAATTCCTCCCCAAGTTGACAGAAGATGATTTAGGAACTTTCTTTCGTTTCAACTCCTTACGAAGTGCTTTACGACGTTTGTTTTCCTCCTTAACCCATAAGTTGAAACCTTGAATATAGGGTTTAATAAAATTCCTCAACCAGAAATAGTTACGCTTCAACTTCCTAAGTGCTTTAGCTTGATGCTCAACAGTCTTATTCAACCTAGCGAGCTCCCTTGTTAAAGCATAGTTATCCAAAGTCAAACCTTCACGAGGAATAGTAGAATCATCACCTTGAAGTTGTCAATGCGCCTCTGAAACAGGAATAGAGCGTTGAGGAGATGGAGTAGGTGTTCTCTCAATCTCTGCTTGAACCTTAGGACTTGGAGAAACATCACCCTGTAACGATGCGGTACTTTCATGAGCGGTGCTTGCGGATCACGATACCTTGTGAAGCGACACTTTGTGAAGCGGTACCTTGTGCTGAGAATCGATTACCGCCACTTTCTTCATCCTCTTGACTTCAAGACGTACATCTTGAACAACTTCCATCATCGTAGTAATTAATGGAATATCTCCACCTCGAACAAATTACTTGCTTAGCCATGAATGTATAGATTTTTGCTTGTTGACAATGACAGGTAACAAAGTAGCGGGTTTGGGAATATCACCAATTGCTTGTTTAAGAAAACACATACAAATCTGGGTACATCAACCATGTTGACCCGGAAGATATGTGAGAGCATCCATCAAAATAAGCCTTGAAAAATTAAACATTACATGCGTAGCTAAACCAACCACTGCGGATGCTATATTCGAACCAAATTGCTCCCAAGAAGTGCTTTTAGAACTTATGCAATGGGCGATACATGAATCAAGAACTTCCATTGAGGACGAATAATGCTTTCTTGAATGTTTGTTCGATCAATGATCCTTCATAGCCAAGATTCCTAAAAGTATCCTAAATCGGTTGCTTATCAAATCTAATAGCCCATCTTCATCTCAAATAACAAATCTTCGCGAATAGAGGCTTGATAATCTTTATAGTTCGACCCGAGAATTTGTTGATCTAATATAGTATTCATCCTCCTCCATGTTATCTCGTGCATTAGCCCAAAATTCTTGAATCCATGGTTCAATAATATCGAGCTCGACTAAAGAGCATAACTAATAAGCGACCCGATAAGATAGTCAATGATATCATAAAGCATACATTAGCCTCGGTCTTATCCAAATTAGCCACCATATTGTGCTTGAAGCAGTTAAGCGATTCACCATTGTTGAAAAAGTGAGCACAATAAAGATTGTATCAAATAATAAAGAGATGGTAATTGGGAGATAAGAATGGAAAAGATGTAAAGAATAATGTGAGAGGAAAATCGGAAAGTAGTTATTTATAGGTAGGATTTGAAAAATCAACGCCCAAAATAAAATAACCGTTGGCTTTAATTACCCTCCAATATAACCGTTGGAGCAGATGCTTTAATCGACAAACAATACTTTCCACATAAGCGGTACTTTCCCAAGCAAGATTTTCGGGAAAAACGATGCTTTGCCAAATACCTTCATGAAACTAAGTATAAATAAACATCCTCCCTCGAGCAATACATAGGACTATACCTAACACCTTATAGTCCTCCCTTAAACATAACAGTAGTTAATCATTCCAATGCTCACGACCAGTGATTGAATCGTGACACATCAAAACCTTTTGTGAGTAAATCGGCTACATTGTCATCCGTGTGAACTTTAACCACATTAATGAGCCTATGCTCATAGCAATCTCGATGAAGTGATGCCTAATCGAATATGCTTTGTCTTGGAATGATAGACGGATTCTTCACAATACAAATTGTACTCTCATTATCAATATTGATAGGAGTATTTTTAAATTAAACCCATAATCCGAGAGTTGATTACGCATCCACAAAACTTGACCACAACAACTTGCGGCTGACTACATATTCGACTTGATAGATGATGTTCTTTGCAATTGTCTGCTTCTTGCATTGCCGAGGAGACTAACCTTCTTCCAAGATATTGGCATCCACAGGTTGTGGATCTTGATCATAATTATCACTGCATAGTCACTATCTCGAAAAAGCTTCTAAGTGAAATGGTGACTCTTTAGGATACCACAACCCTGACTTAGGTTGTTGTTTCGGATAATGAAAATTAAAAACTTGCATTCATGTGAGAGATCTTTGGTGAGACTTGATATCTTGCACATAGACAAGCTGCAAACATGATATCGGTCTTGATGCGATAAGATACATAAGAGAGCCAATCATAGATCGTATAACAACTTCAGCTGGTTGTCCATTTTCATCTTTGCCCAATGAATTGATAGATTTAATAGGTGTAATAATGACCTTCATATCATCAAAATTAAACTTCTTAAGTATATACGCAACATACTTGTCTTGGCTAATGAAAATTCCTTCCTTGGTACGCTTAACACGAAGTCCTAAAAGAATGTTAACTCTCCCATTGAACTCATTTGCAACTCCTACGCATCGGTTGCTCAAACTCCTTAACCATGGACTGTTTGGTAGCCCTAAAGATGATATCATCCACATAAACATGAACTAACATGATATCCTTCTTGTCTCTTGATAAACAAAGTCTTGTCAATAGCTCCCCTCACTGTATCCATGTTGTAATAAGAATGTAGAGAGCCTCTCATACCAAGCTCTAGGTGCTGATGAAGACCATAAGAGCCTTAACCACCTTATAGACTTTGTTTGGATGCTTAGGATCTTCAAAACACGGAGGTTGTTTCACATACACCTCTTACGTAATAGTGCCATATAAGAATGCACTCTTGACATCCATCGATAAACTTGAAAACCCATATAAAAGCAAAAGCAAGAAAGATTCTAATTGCTTCAATCCTTGCCACGAGAGCAAATACCTCATCATAATCTACCCTTCCTCCCATCTATAACCACGAGCAACTAACCTTGCCTTGTTTTTGATAACATTGCCTCTTTCATCCCTTTTAACTCGAAAAACCCACTGGTTCCAATAACTCTCTTCCATCGGAAGATCACATAAAACCAAACCTCTTGAAGTTTAAATTGAAGAAGTTCTTCTGCATAGCTTCAACCCAACTTTCTTTAGTCAAAGCTTGAGCAATATTCTTGGGTTCCTCTTGAGAGATGAAACAAGTAAATAAGCGGTTTGATGGTCCTTATGATTCACTGTTTTGTTTATACACAAAGCTAAGTAAAGCATTGTGAGGTTTTGTGAAACCCTTAGCTTTATGTCTTGTCATAACTCAGTAGAAGGACCAATGATTTGATCGACTCGATGATTCTTATGAATGCGTAAGATTGGGGCGTGGGCGCATATGTATCATCGAGTTAGTATAATCATCACCTTCATTGGAATCGTGAAAATACCTTCATCTTCAAGCTCATCATCGGTGTCTTCTAATCCGGGCATTGTAGGATCATCCAAATCTTCTAAAGTCATCAGCAGTGCGGCGATACTTTGTTCGAAAATCTTGTCCAGTCTTGTGAGAGTACTCTGCAGTCTTATTCTTCTTCTTTGCCTCTTCATAAGCTCTCCTTTGTTCATCGGTGTAAGAATGTGCTAAAACATCTTAAAAAGCATCGATTAAGTTCCTCTTGAATAGATTGATCCTCGGCGAGATAATGAGGATTGTGGTTGCATGATACTTTGTTTTGGAGAATCGGTACTTTGCTTAGGAACATCGATACTGTTTTGGACTCACAGGGATCTTTAGCGAGGACGACATCGGGTCTAATATGAACATCATGAACAACATATTGAATATCTTCTTCGGTGTGCAAGGTTGATTTTCTTCTCTAACGGGAACATAATTCATTGAAGGAGATAAAATCTCAGATCAAACATCCAATCGGGACCTTTTCCTTTCTCATTATCTTGATCTTCTAAGAACTCAACATGAAGACAATCTTGAATCTTCTTAGTAACTTCATTGTATACTCTAAAGCCTTTCTTGTTAGTGTAATATCGATAAGTAACCTTCTTGGACTTGCCATCAAACTTCCCTAGATTATCAATGGTGTTTAATATAGTAAGAGGGCATCCAAAAGGCTTCATAAAGCGAATGTTGGGTTTATTGCCCATCGGCAATTCATAGGGTGTCTTCATACGTGGTTTGGTGGCGAAACCTGTTGAGTACATAGCATGCGGTACTACGACACGCCCAAAATTGAATAGGAGATGGAATTCAATCAAGGTCCTATTCTTCCTCTCTGCAACACCATTTCTTTGTGGTGTTCTAGCAATACTAAACTCCCTCTTTATGCCTTTATTTGCACAAAAGTCATCCATAAGCTTGTTCTTGAATTCGGTTCCATTGTCACATCTAATACCTCTAACCTTGAGTCTTAATTGGTTTCAAGTGCTATTATAAGAGTTTGAATAGCATCAAAGTATCATCTTTAAATCCCAAAAGAAAACCCAATGAATCTACTACAATCATCGGTAACAACCAAGCAGTACTTCTTCTTATTTAAACTTGCCATAGAGACGGTCCAAATAAATCCATGTGTAATAGCTCCAATGGTTCTCTAATATTTCTTTCCTCAAGCTTCTTACGGGAAGCTTTGTGTTGTTACCCTTCTTGCATGCCAAACATGATTGATTATTCTTGTAAGTCTTTGAAGGTAAACCTCTAACTAAATTGCCTTTGACCCGGTTTGTTGATGTTCTTGAAATTAACATGGCCTAATCTTCTATGCCATTGATGTGCCTCTTGGATGTTGCTTTAGCCACCAAACATGTGGCTCTTCCATAAGAATGTAGACTCTTCATGTCTAAACTATACACATCATTTGTCCTTGGTACTCACGAGAACTACCAAGTCATCATCAGCGGGTTTGAAGTCGAAGAAAGGATGAGACATTACGTGTCGATGAATAACACATGATGCTTTTATCACAAATTTGAGAGCCCGACAACAAATTGAACTTTAGCTCCTTTACATATCGACATTCTCAAAATCAATTCTGACTTTAATTGTTCCTTTCGGTAATCCTTCCTCCATTGGGATCATTCCCAAATGCAACTTTTCCTCCACTAATATTTCTAAAATCGAGACGGGATCTCTTTATACTTTGTCATACTTCGAGCAACCACTATCCACAATAAGATGATCTTTAAGCTCCTCTTACGGGTTGCCACACACACAAAGAAAGAGTTAGAAACTCTTAGGAACCCAACCATTCTTGACTTGTGTTCCCCTTGTGGAATTACAAACTCAAATTCCTTGAGTATGTAATTCCCTGTCTTTCAAATGGTGATCCAAAATTATCTTTTGAGTTTTAGCATGTGGATTTTCAAAACTTTACGGTTTTTAACATAAATTTCATTCACCGGTTTATTAGAATTTTCTTGTGTCACACAAACATCGATTCACTTTTTGTTGAGCGTCTTGTATGTCCTTTACCGATGCTTCCCCTTTTACCCATTCGGTTTTAACAATTGGTTCTGTGATCTAGATCCCTATATGAAGTGTGATACATTCTAGGTTGATAGTGAGATCTCCTAGAATTAGTATTTCAAGCGATGTTATCGATACCTTGTCTACGGCGTTGCTTTGGAAAGTATTGTGAGATCTTGAAGATCTTTTACGATGTGGGTATCTATGATCGGTGTGAAGTTTACGTGATTAACCCTATTTGAATTAGTCGGGCCGGCTTGTGTGCTCTAGGTTTCGATTTGTAGACTTATTCCTTGAAACATGCTTAGATACTACGAGTGTTTGTCACAATCTTTGATTAAGTGAGTAGGACTATAACACACAAAACACAGTTTTTGACCCATATGACCAAAGTGATTTCTTCTATGTCTATGCCCAAAATTATTTTGCCTTCTTGATGGTGATAAAATCTGTTTTGACCAAAATTATCCCAAAAGGTTTAGCGATCTTGTTTTGAAAAGGTTTTGCGAGAAGGTGCTTGTTCGGAAAAGTCTTGCTTGTGGGCGATACTTTGGTTTAAAGGTTACGCTTGATTATTTTCAGCGGTTTCTTTGGGTTTCTCGGACCTAGATTTAGCAACAAGCTTTTCCTAAACTCTATTTGTCTACACCATAACGAGAAACATCGAGGCCTAGAGGTTGATGATTAATGGGATGAGGAGCGACATTATAACCATTGTCTTTCTTATATTCGAGGAGGTGGTTCACTGCGAGCCTTCATTACTAGATGTGTCTACATAGTTAATGAGCTCATCATCACTAGTGGTTATGTCCTCAAAACACCATCATCACGATCACTAGGTTGGTTTTCATCTCGTTACTAAAATCCATTCCAAATCCTAAGCTTTGTTCTAATATAAGCCGCCTGCATTTTCAACATAAGCAACATGGGACAATCCGGACTCTCCCCAGCGGCAAACTTAGCTAACAAATCATCTCTTTCCTTAGTTAATTTCTCAATTTGACAATTTCACAGTTTAGTTTCCATTCACTAAGTTTTAGCGGTAATCACATTGTTCATACTTTTCATTGAAGCCATTTCATTATTTTCATGTGTTATGATTTTAGCTTCCATAGACTCTAAAGTAATTTGATAACTGCTACCTCGGACCTAGCCCTAATACAATTATCTCTTTCAATCACATAGCGTTAAGTAATTTTGATAAAACTCATAACAGTTTGAGCATACCTCGAGAGATAGGAGGCGAGTTGGTGAAGTAGCCACCATAGCAAGAAGAACAGGATCATCTTCACTTTCTTTGCTCCAATCAAATCTTCCAAAGCCATCATCAGATTCCAAAGCGGCATGTTGATTCTTCATTAAAAGCGGTGCTCGGTCAATGCTTTCTTTGTGTCTTCAATGCATCTTCCTTTGCTACCATCTGATGAAGTCACGGTTCATCATCAAACTCTTCACTCCGGTCAACCCGATAACTTCTCTTGAGCAACCAAAGCCTTTGTTTGATTATTGGAATTTCCTTGAGCTCAAGTTTAGGCTTCTCGGATGTTACATTTGCTTGATACTTAGCAAACTGCACTCCTTGCAAAGTGACCGGTCTTTTGACAATTGAAACATTCAATTTTAGATTTGTCAAAGTTATTCCTTGTTTTGGTTTGAAATCAATACTTTTGCTGTCTTCTTCATGTACTTTTTGATCCTTGCGATGATCAAAGCAACACCACGATATCAATTTCTTCAAGTGCATCTTCTTGATCTGTGCTAGATCTTCTTCATAAGTGGCGGGTAAGCTTGCTTGTTGTGCAAAGAAGGAGCACACAACTTCATACGAGTTCAAAGTGGTAGATGGTGGGGCTGCTTGAGCATATGATGGGGATTGTAAACAACGATGCTTTGAAAGCGATTACTTTGAGGAGAAGCGATACTTTTGGAAATCTTGTTCTTCTTTCGAGATGATAGAAAAGCAATCTTGTGAGATTTGGAATTGGGTTGACCACTTCATCTCATGTTCATACACCTTGATTGATGATAAAGATCATCAAAGTCCATAACATCCAATCTTTGTTGTCCTCGATCATAGTAGCAATCACATGCCATGTGGATGGCAAACTCTTAGAAACTTCAAATTAGCATCCTCAGTGATACTTACGCCTTGTATAACTCCAACATGTTGAGGAGATTACGAAACCTATCATATGCGACATCAAGACTCTCTTTCTCCAAGCTGTGAAAGTTTCAAGTTGTTTGACAAGTTTACGTGCATCTTCTTAGAGGCTTCATTCCTCCAAATCGGTCTTGAGAGCGGCCCAGTGCTTAGCATCTTTAGCATCATGAAACTTGAGAAGATGACCATCGGAATGGCGAGACAAGAGAATGTTTAGTGCCTTCTCTTGATTCCTTAAGGTTACTCTTGGTAAGGCGCCTTTGGTGCTATAGGTTGTCCGGGAATACGAGCAGTTGGAACAACTTCATTCCCATTCACAATTACATTCCACGAGCATGATGCGTAATGGCAATATCTTGCCTCATCTTCATGCACCGAGATCATATTCTCCGCTTCTTGATAATTGGAATTACAGGTGAGGTGATTGAGGGTGGTGGAACAAATTCGATCGACATCTTGAATATAGTTGAAGTAGGGTTTCTTCCTAGTCGGAGTTTCCACAAGCTACGATACCACTTGTTAAGATCGTTGTAGCTCTTAGGCGAGGTCTAATATTATATCTAGAAACACATAATAGCGAAAGCGGAATATTCAATAAATTAACGTTATAATGAACAAGGTTTATTTATTATCATAAACTAACTAACTAACTATAATAAAGATCAAAGACTTGATCTAACACTAACTAACTAAACCCCTAGGCGTTTTCCTATGCCTAGGTTCCCACACACACCTTTAGGCGTCTACATCTTGTACGTGCGTAAAAACTAATGACCCTATGTCTCTTTATATACTAGAGACATCTAGGGTTCTAAGAGGAATCATAATATAATTAGGAAACAATACAATTAGGAAACTAAATATTCTTTTAAGCATATCTTCTAGAATCTTCCAAATCCTCCATCTTTTTGTAGTTTCCCTTCTTGTCACTTTAAGTCCTTGATGTTTCATTCTTCTTGTTTTGTATTATCAAATCTATAATAGACCCAACAAAGTGTAATGAAAGATAAAGAGTAAGAAGCACAAAACCACGACACGAGTATTTATAGTGGTTCGGCTACAAGGACACCTTCCTTGCCCTACTTCACTCCCCGAGTCATCTACTCGAGAGTTCGTAATCACTACACGACACCAACTCCTTATGGCGGAGAAGCCTTCTAGCGTCGCCAACTCTTTTTCCGGTACTAGGCTAACCACGGGTTCTTTTCACCAAGGTGAACCACACCTACCACAGCGTCGCCTACCCTTTATCCGGTACTAGGCTAAGTACCGAGTTCCATTACAATAGAGGAAATACTACCCAACACTACACAACACCTAATCCCAAAAGAGACCCACTCCTTATTACAACACCATCAAGGATATCAACATCCTTGAAAATAAATTATCACTATATGTATAACGATGCACCTCATCGATTATACGACCTTGGCATTCTTTACTAATGCCACTTGATTTGATTCCTAGGCATCCTTCTCCAATGCCCTTGACACAACGCTTGGCACCTTTCACTAATGCCTTCGTCTTGACACCTTTAGCATTCTTCACTAATGCTTTTGACACGGACGTTAAGCATCTTTTACTAATGCTTTCGTCTTGACTCTTTCGGCATCCTTCACTAATGCCTTCTATACAACACTTCTATGGAGGAAGAAAGAACTATCAACAAGAGAGCCTCAGTAGTCTTGATGATGACGAAGCATGGCAACTCATGGAATTGAGCTTGCTCGACTTCAAGAAGTGGTGATCTCGCCTTTAAGAGGAACCTAGAGAATCACACAAAAACAAAAGACAAACTACATAGAAAGATCCCTTATGATCAGTGGTTAGAGAGTTACAATACTTGGGGAAAGTATGTGTAAGAGTGGCAAACTAAAAGGAAGAAATGGCTCACTATTTATAGAGGAAAAGCTACTACTGTTCCACAGATCCCACGGATCCCTCCCTCAAGGGATCCGTCTAGTGTAAAACTAGGGATCCGTGGGATGCTCCTCTTTGCCCATGGGTATTTTCGTTATGGGTCATGGGTTGATTCATGGGTATTTCTTATATACAATGTATCTAATGAGTGCAATGTATCTAGTCAAGTGGGTATGGGTCAATACCATGGGTTATGGATATGCTCCATGGGTTGTAGTTTTTACCCATTATAATACATACTAGTTATGTATATATTTGCCCAATATGTAAACACTAGTTGTTGTACATATGTATTACTAAATCATAAAATCACTTATACTTGTTTTAGTGTTTTATGTGAAAGCGTAATTGTGTTAAAGAACTATTGGCTCAAACTATTTATGTATTTTAATTGTTTCGTTAAAATGATTTTACGTTTGTTATCGATAAAACATTATAAGATCGTAAAATATAAATAAACGTTTTTACGGCTTATTTGTATTAACAGCTTTTACCACAATTTACTAAAGGCTTTTGCGATCAAATCCCACCTTACTAACCCTCATTCTTATTGCTCATGGCTCCTCTTGATTTTGTTGATAAGCACAACATGGTGGCGTGCTTGGAATTGCCAGAAGGCAATGAAGAATTCAACGAGATAGTAGCTTTCCTTAATAGAAGCGACATCGGGCTTGCTTTACTTTTAAACCCTACTATTTTATGTACCCCTGTTAGGAAGTTTTGTGGCGCTATTGCCTCGACAACTAAGGAAGGGTACAGCGACCAATTAACACGGTGGATGGCACCCAATTGTTATTCTTGAAGCTTCTCTAAGAGAACATCTTCATCTTAGAGATCTTTGAAGGTATGTGATTGCCGACCATGACATAATGAACAACTCTCATTGATGGGGTATAGACATGGCGACACTTTCAACTTTCACAAAGTCAGTTTTCCCACAATGGAGGTTTCTAATTCATACCCTCTTACATTGCTTGAGTCACAAAAAAGGCGGATGGGATGCTTTTCCTACAAACATAGCCACGGCCTTGATCGCCTTGCTGTGAGCGGGGTGTTCAAATTTTCAAATTATATATTTGAGGTATGCTTAAACATGCGATTAGCAAAACCAAGTTTATGATGTATCGAGGTTTATACAAATATTTTGGATCTTGAAACAAAACTTATGACCTCACAAAAATGTTTATCCATAAAAATTCTCACGACCAAAGTATTTTCAAATATGTTAAGGCGTGGTAGGATATAGTGGGGTTGCAGTGCCATTGTTTCCTAATATGCTTATTGCAGAGGGTGAAGGACCATCAAGCACAGGTGGCTCCCAACACACACCCAAAGATGGTGAAAACTTTCCCAATCAACAACTTTCATCAACCAGTAGGCACTCCAAACAGGAGAGTGGGACAGCTCAACCTTATTTTCCTCCTCACATTATACTAGATGAGCCTATCTCAGATGTTGTAGGAGATAGAACGGTAAGGGCTGCCACTACTCAACTAAGCTTAGAAGCTGGTGAGGATAGTGGTAACATAAATAAGATGCAACCCATGCCAACACCTAGTGAGCACTCCTCACAGGGTGAACCCATGAAAAGGATTCAAAGGGGGTATATCTGCTCGAGCTAGGCACAGGGTGCATCTCAATTGCCCAATGACCCGCCTCTGTCGGTGCTAACACAGTGGAAGTGGTGAGGCAGCTTATCATAAGGATATGACAAAATTATACGAGGTTTTATATAGAAGGTGAACACTCACGGATATTGCTTTGGATGAACAAAAGAAAAGGCTTCAAAGTTCATACCAAGATGCTCTGAAGATGAAAAAGTTAGAGCATCGGTCAAGCTTCGCTCGATCTCATGTGTGACATCTCCGTAACTACATCTCTCAAAAGAAAGGCCAAGTTCAGAGTCTCAAGTACCTCAACAGAGGATTCTACCAAACAGGGGTGCAGTTCTAATATTCAAGGTAGAAGTGAATTTGGAAATGGCAAGGTGGTGCTGACTTTTGAGCCCTTTTGGCGATGAAGAAGATGTTCGGTCACCATTGATGCGGAAGAAGTACTTAGTACTCTACATGCACTATCGAGGCTTATCGATTAATCTTGTTAGTGTTTTAGTTAGTATTGTTAGTACTATTGTTAGTACTCTGAGGTTCTACAATCGGTATTAAGTCCAATCGTTCGGATAGTGGCGATCTACAACAAGCAACAACTCTCGAGGCCACTACCATCACTACCACTCTAATGAAGACAATGATGAAGAGGAAAGAGAAACATCTTTGTATTGGGACTTGAGCTTGAAAGCATTCCCATCTCTCTCACTTACAAAGCCTCTTGTTTTGTACCTAAGGAAGAAGACTAAGTCGTGACACCGAGCCTAAAGAAAGGGAGTTGTTATCCGAAGGAGGTGTTCCGGCATCACCAACCTCTTGACTCAATGATTGATCCCAAATACAAAGGCAAGGGCATCTTGGTGGAAGTTCAAGAAGAAGAAAGAGATTGAAAGGTTGAATGAAGAGGCTGACAAGGAAGCTTGCGGCACAATGGGATGAGGAAGAGTTGCGAAAGAAAGCGCAAAGAAAGAAGAAAAGGTGGCTAAAATGGTGAAGGTGGCAAACATGGGATGACATGAGCCAAAGTAAAGTAACCAGGAGGTACAACGCATCAAGATCGGGGTACAAGTATCAATGAAGCACTCGGTTGTTTAGTGAGTTCTTGGCTAGAAAACAGTCGATTCGAACGACAAAGAGAAATTGAAAAGGCCTCAAGACCTCGAACAAGAGTAAGCAAAAGATGTATCTATGTAAGTACATCAGGTATCAAGGTGAAGACAGAAGAACATTGAAGCAACTCAATCAATTGTCTTAGGATACTCTTCAAAGACTTGCCGACACAATTCAAAGAAGACTTCTGGACTTCAGACCTATGCAAGCTGATGATATTGTTGTAAGGTCATAGCCTATTGGAAGCTACAAAAGACCACCTGAAGAAGGAGCTTCCTCAACTGCACCTAAAAGACTGAAAGTCTCTATTGAAGATGAAGGTGGACTCACTGAATAAGAGCTCAATAGGATGATGTTAGTTGAAGCTCCAGAAGAAGCATTGTATTCAGAGCCCATCAATACCAGATACCCAATCATTAACTGGGATATCTACATTGAAGATGGAAAGAGGCATTGGAGGATTCAAAGAGCTGGTGGAAAGACAAGTGCTTACTTATACTTGGTAGATCTGTTTGTATTTATTGATAGGGGGATATACTTAAGCTATAAGAGTTAGTCAAAAACAGGTTTAAGAATAGAGATCCAGATAATGACAAGGATCTTGAGCTACTCTATAAACTCCAGAACATATTTGAACCTGATCCAACAGGAGAACAATGGAAGTTTCAACCTAGTGATAAAGCCCTTAGTTGGACATTGCTTGATTCATGTGGACTGCACTTGGTCACTACATGCAATGGAATTGATATCTATATGTTGGTTGAAAGAACATACCCACTTACTCTTGGAACTCTTCTACAAATGCTGGATGCAGGACTAAGGATGGGAAATGCAATACAAATGGCCAAAGAGTTGCTGCTGAAGATCTTTGACTAAGCTGGAAGACCTAGCAGAAGAAAATGAAATTTGGAAGAATCCTCTAAGTTTGAAGAAACTTGTGATTCAGAAACCCAATCACAAGTTTAGGGGAGGAATGTTGGGAAATTCACTTTTGGGAGTTAATACTTATAGTCTTAAAGTTAGTCTTGATAGTGATATTAGAAGAGTATTAACTAGTTAGTCGATAATGCAAAAGTTAATCTTGATAGTGTTGAGTTTTAAGCGATCTATATTAAGAATGTCGTGTATGGTTTGTAGTGACATATCTTATTCCAATAGAAGATATGATATATAATGCATAGTTATCTCTGTAAGGATCTCCTTAGTGTATAAAAGGATATCCTAGCTAGGTCAAGCATATACCAATACTCTGGCCGTCTTAAGAAGAGATTCAAAATTGTAAACCCTAGTACTAGGAGAGTACTTGTATTATTAATCAATAATATTGAAGCTGTTGGTGTTACATTTGTGTTTACTTTAATCTTCTAAGTACATTCAAGTAGATTCAAAATACTTGTGTGTATCTACAACAAAGTTTCTCATTGTTGTTTTGGAACCATCCAAGGCAACTACACATTTACAAGCTAAGTGTTCTAGATCCAAGGTTTGGGACTCCACACTAATGCCTCTTTTCATTAAGTTATTCCTAACTACACAAGTGTAGTTTCACTAGCGATCTCGGAATGCATCACAAAACAAGTTCTAGAATCTATTATACTACCGGTTCACTCTCTAAGCATTAAAGATGAATGCTTTTATTCCTAAAGATCTAGGGGCGAACCTCACATTTTTTGGGTGGAATTTGAGTGGTAAATGTTTTTTGTGCTAGTCATATAATTCCTATCCATGAGACGCTTTATTAAGACTAAAGTTTAGCTCGTACATGTCATAAAAAAATTTAAATTTGGTGCTAAAATTGCCCTAACAAATATTTCTCATAGTTTATTACACAAATTACCAAGGACGAGACAAATAATCAAGTGAGTGAATAGTTTCTAAGTTCCCGTTTTGTTCTCTCCCCACTTAAAGCTGAACATTGTCCCCAATGTTCCTAAAGCATCAAAGTTATGATAAAGGAATGTAAGTAAGGAAAATGTGATCTTCCCTACACTTATCTTTTGTAAAATACCTTTATATGTAATTAAGGCGAGGTTAAAGACAAAATAAAGCATTTTCACAAAGTCTAACATGAGAATAAACAACAATGAAAAGATATAAGACACACAAAACAAGCAAACAATTAAGCATGGGTTGCCTCCCACAAGCGCTTTTCTTTATTTATGAGTCTTGTAGCTAGACTGAAGTCGTGCTCTACGTGCCTATGTAGGTAAGTTTATCCTCATGAATATCATAGGGATGAAACTTATCTTTTAACTTCTATTAATGCGCTCGGTCCGGTATGCCTTTTCAAACTTCTCTCCATTGGGATCATAGATTGTCATCCTAATGTGCCATTCTCCATTCCCATCACTAGGTGGTCTATCCCAATTCAATTATACTTGGGCTTCTCCTCTCAACTTTCCACCGATTCATGTTAAGATTAATGGGCAAGGTTCTAGTGTTGATCCCAGTTGAGCAAGCGATCCTTATAAAGCCCGACTTAACAATGACTTATTAAATATTACGAATTTAATATTTAACCTTAAGAAGAAAACGATAATAACAACTCTTAAACACCTCAATTATATTAATAACGAATACTCTAACCAGTCTTAGGGTTTTACAACCTTGAAGTGTATCGAACTTAGATATAAAACACACGTATATCTAATCTAACCTAGGACCTCCTTTTATAGGCTAAGGAGTCCTTTACATAATACAATACGTAACCTAACAAGATAAATATCTTTTCCATATTCATCTAATACAAAATATTAAACCGACTAAACAAAACTATCGGTGTTTACAATACAATAGCGTGGTTATACACTACTAGCCGTGGTTTAACTCAATGATGGATTCAATCTTAAGCGATGGTTTCATTTACTCTAGCAGTGGTTCCAATACTTAGAATAATTCCTGATCTAAGGAGCCTAAAACCCAACAATCCTCCCCTAAACTTGATATATTCAAACAGAATTATCAAGTTTCCTTTAAGCTCAAAACATCTGTATTGGAGGATGTATCCAAACACTTACCAGAAAGCAACACATCTCAATTCTTCTTTTCAGTTTCTGATTCTGATGTGTAATCCACAATAAGTTGAACAAACCTAGGATACAAGTAACACTTACCATTTTTCCTAATATTTTGCATAAACCCTTCAAAAATCATCCTAGACCAGTTAAATTCCCTCCCTTCAGATAGACAAATAATGGCAGTTGCAATTTTGGAGGGAAATTCATCAAACCATGTGGTCTTATTACTCACACACATAAGCAAAGTGTGAATCAAAAACTTCCATTGTGAAGAAAACATACCTTTTAAGAATTTTACCCTATCTCCCCTTCTTATATAACCTAACCGTTCCAAACCTTCAAATATATCATCATCAGAAAGATTAACTACACCATCAGCATCATCCAGCTTCAAAATACCTCTAATGACTTCCTCATCAACCAAAATCTCATTATCATCAACCACAGTCCTAAAAACCTCTAAACCATCTATCTCCTGTAGCTCTGCATTCCCCCAGAATTGATGTACATAGGCTTTAAGAATTGTGGGTACTACAGTTAAGGCAAAGTGAATCTGACTGTGAGTAAGGAAATCAATCATCCCATGAAATCCTTCGGATTGATTGTTTTTGATCAAGTAAGCAACTAGGTTATGGGTTTTGGAATACAACGACGACATTGTGATGGGTGATGAGATATGACGTGGGATTGTGAAATAAGCGGTTGAGAGTGTGTAGGGTTTATGTTGAGCACCAATTGGAAGTGATTGAAGATCAATTAAATGATGCAGCGTTGATTTGGGAAATAAAGATGCTATCGCCAAAGTTACGAATAGCCCCTCAGTATCTATCATCAACATCATACTAGCGATTGGATTGAAAAGCACTAGCGGTGGTTTGAAATGTACTAGCGATGGATACAACAACCACATTCCAATCTTTTAACTAAGATTACAACAACCAAATCTAAGCAAAAAATAGTGAGATCAAGCATTAATATGAGGGATTACAAAAGATTTACACACCTTTTTTTTCTTTTTTTTAAATACTAATACTAAACAGCAACAGCTCCAAAAAGCTCCAATTATACAAAAGATCCTTCATACCTGCATATCACAAATACAAACCAAGCACTGGAAATATTGTTAAGGTTAGGAGTGGTTAGAAAATAACTAGAAGTGGTTTAAAAAATCATCTTTGGCGTTGGTTGAACCGATACTTAACCACCAGGTCAAAAGGTCGACTCAAGTCATTAATCCGGCCACCAAAGTCAAAGACTTCATTAACTCCTCAACAACTTATACCTTCCCGCATTTACTTACGATTTCATCTTAACTTCTATTTAAGAACCTATAACTCATAAACCAACCATATCACACATACCCCAAAGTTTCTCTCAAAACTCTTTCAAAATACTTTTCACCAAAAATCACCATGAGTCATTCAAACCCAATCAATCTCTCATGATAGCTCTTCTCTCGGCGGTGTTTGGGAAGGTTTGTTAGGAATAACCAGGTAGAGTTGAAGAGAGGTTTCATCAAAGAAAATAACTCACTCAAGTTCTACAAAAGTTGGTTGGAACAATTATTTTCCACCAATGAACACACTCTCTCAAACCCTTGATTTGCTGGTCCTTCATCTCTCCGACCAATGCCTCGAAATCTATTATCAAGGAAGGCAGCTCGGACCTAAGTTCCATGCCAAGTTATGTGTCTCCTTATGAAGGTACGAGATGATGAAACGTCTTCAAGATTCTTTGTTGTTCCTCCCCTTGCTGCAGTACTTCCACGGAATAACCTCAAGCACCACCTTCCCAAGCATTGTTGGCACCACCACGGAGGGTCCTTCATCATCATTACCACCTATAAGAGGAAATGTGATTGGGCTGGAATGCCCCAAAGTGTGGAAGGAGATCAGTGGTCGTAGGGCCCAGAAAGTGATGCCTGAGTGGGCCTTGGCTAAGAAGCCTTAGGTGGTAGGGGGTTAAGTTGTGAAGCTGAAGTCCTAGTGGGTTGTGTTAGGAAGTGGTCTTGTGAAGTAATCAGTTAGTTGTAATGATCCCATGGTTGTAAGCACTGCATCCTTGTATGCAGTTTATGAATAAAAATAATTCCATGGTTATCTTTAAAGTTCATTGCAGCATTCTTGTTGAAATTTAATTCCTTTTCTCTGCAAAATAGTTAGTGGGATCACAAAAAACAAGCAGTGGTTTGAACATAACTAACAGTGGTTAGAACAAAAGTAGCAATACTAAGATCAACTAATAACAGTACATGATTTTTACAAACTTTTACAAAACAAATTTGAGATTTAGAGATTTATCATTCCAATACTAACTACAAGGTACTGAAACCTCCCCACATCAAAAGCTTTAGTGAGAAGATCAGAAACATTGAAATCAATATGGATTTTGACCATTTGAATCAACCTTTTCTCATTACAATCTCTAATAAAATGATGCCTTATCTCAATATGTTTAGTTCTAGAATGTAAAGCAGGATTTTTAATTATGCATATTGTCTTTGTTATTGTCAATGTAAATCTTAGTATGCATAAAATTGTACCAAAGTCCAACAATTGTTTTTGAATCCAAAGCTTGACTACAACAACTAGCGTGACCACATACCGACAGGTTGTAGAATTGGCCACAATTGTTTGCTTTTACCTTTGCCATGAAACTAGATGCGCTTCCCAGCCGACATCCTCCGGTAGTAGACTTCCTATCAAACTAGCTCTAGCATAATCACTTTGTCATATAGGCCACCAAATCAAATCTTGAATCCTTAGAATACCAAAGGCCCAATTTAGGATGACCCTTAAGATATCGAAAATTCTCTTCACAGCGTTCAAGTGTGTTGTGTTTGGTGTGACTTGAAATCTAGCACACACATCGAGAACATAATATCGGCCTAGATGCGTTGAGATACATCAAAGATCCAATCATGGATCTATCGACTTCAAATCAACTTTGGGACTTTCATCATCGGTAGCGATGGTTTACGAGTCTCCATTGGTGTACTAGCACTCTTTACATCCACGAAACCCAAACTTCTTCAAAACATACGCTACATACTTGTCTTGACTAATGAAAATACCATCGGTCCTTTGTTGAACTGTAGCCCCAAAAGAAAGTGAGTTCACCCATAGAACTCATCCGAAACTTATCATCGTAAGTTTCTCAAAATCTCTGACTCCTTATTTGTTGAGCCAAAGATGATGTCATCTACATAGACTGAACCGGTAAAATATCATCCTTGTGCTTCCTAATGAACAAAGTCTTATCAATCAACCCTCTTTTGAAGCCATTGTCCATCAAATAAGTGAAAGGCACTCATACCATGCCCTAGGAGCTTGATGCAGCCCATACATAGCCATCTTCACTTTCAGACCTTATCAGGATGATCAGGATCTTCAAAACCAGGAGGTTGACAAACATAAACCTCCTCATCAATTATGCCATACAGAAAGGCACTCTTTACATCCATTTGGAATACCACAAAATTTTTGAATGAAGCATATGCCAAGAACAGTCTAATAGCCTCTATTCTAGCAACAGGTGCAAATACTTCATCATAATCTAGACCTTCAGTTTGTGTGTATCCATGAGCAACCAACCTTGATTTATTTCTCACCACTATACCTCTTTCATCCCTTTTGTTTACGAACACCTATTTAGTCCCAATAGCCCTTTTCCATTAGGAAGATCAACCAATGTCCACACTTCTTGGAGCTTAAGCGCAATAGCTCCTCTTGCATTGATTCAACCCATCCTTCTTACGATAAAGCTTCTTGACTCTCTTGGGCTCCTTTTGAGGAGCGAAAAGCAAGCAAATAAAAATTTTGCAGATCTTTATGACTATTTCTTTTGTGAAGAGACCTTGCAAAGAAACCTTGTTCGGGAAAAGGTTTTGTGTTCGAACCTTGCTTCTTGTTTGAGCTGGTGTGTTCAAAGTTCCAAGTATTTGCTCTTTGGGATGATTCTTATGAACTCTTGTAGTAGGAATTGGACTCTCTGTGATATTTGTGTCCAAATTTGTAAAATATGCATCATTAAGTAGTCATCCAGTTGTCATTATCGGTTGGAGTATCCCTTTTTCATCGGGCATATGCGGATCGGTGGGATACTCATCTTCACCAAATAGTGGCTTAGCGGTGGGTCAAAGAAAGAACTATCATCTATGTTAGCGACTGGGTTTCACTTGAACTAACGGTGGTAGAACTTGGCTTAGCGATGCTTTTATTATGTAGCGATGCTTTAATTTTCTTCCTTCTACAATTTTTCTACAAACCTTTGAGTTATCTTGCAACAACTCTTCCTTATCTTGATGATGATCACCCTTGTTTCCGAATCAAACTTCATCATCGATTGGGACTCTTCTTTTCAACGATGGGTGAGGCAGAACCCGACTTTCCACTTTTCAACCAAATATAACTCTTTTGGAGAATCAGCTTCCTTAGAAATTGTTTCTACATCAGAATTCTTTTGTGTACCGGCATCAACATTAGTGGAAACACATGCAGAGATTGGCTCATAATTCATAGATTTGGTTAGCATATCAATATTAAATAGCCACTCAGGTCCTTTTGTATCAACACTAGGAGTCTCTTCACTAAACTTAACATGTAGGTTTTCTTCTACAATCCTAGTCCTCCTATTGTATACTCTAAAGGCTTTACTATTTGAAGAATAGCCAAGAAAGTATCCATCATCGCTTTTCTTGAAACTTGCCTAGTTAGTCTATGGTATTCAAGATAGTAACGGACACAAAGGTTTTAGGAATGCTATCATAGGCTTCCTATCATGTAACGACTCATAGGGGTCTTGTTATGAGGCTTCACTACCTTGCTTCTATGCGCACATAACATGCAATGCCTACGACTTGGCCTAAGCGGTAGTTGGTAACAGATTCGACAACATTGTTCTAGCGACCTTAATTAGTGTTCTATTTTCCTTTCGGCTACACCATTACATTGTGGTGTCTTAGCAACACTAAGCTGTCTTTCTATACCCTTAGCCACACTGAGCCGATTCATCGCATCATTATTAAACTCAGTTCCATTATCACATCTGATTACTTTGACCTTATGGTTTACTTAATTTTCTATCCTAGTAATGAAACTCTTGAGGATCTCACTAGTTTCACACTTAGCACCTAAAAAGTATACCCAAGAAAATCTACTATAATCATCCGTGATCACTAGGCGATCGCTTATGATTCAAACTTTTAACAAAGGTAGGGCCAAATAAGTCCATATGAAGCATAAGCGGTGGTTGTGTAATGGTGTTCTGATTTTGGTCTTACAAGAAGCTCTATGTTGTTTTCCTTTTGACGGGCCGCACAAAGTTCCTTACACTCAAAAACCTTAGAAGGTAACCCTCTCACTAAGTTGCCCATTACGGTTTATTGATTGTTTTGAAATTAAGGTGACCTAGCCTTCATGCCAAAGTTTAGACTCATCTCGATGCCTTAGCAAACAAGCAGGTTAAGGACCTATTAGGAATTACATCTTTCATGTTAAAGCAATATATGTTCTCTTTCCTAGGTACTCTTAGCGCACAAATTTCTCATCGGGCATTTTAAAATGGGAGACAACACCACACACTCAGTTTCCCAAAAGTACCAGTTTTCTTATCGTACATTTGAGAAACTTGAATAAATTGTACTTTAGTCCTGTACCAAATAAACCTTCTCAAAATCCGACTTTCACATTACGATGGTTCCTCGCCAACTATCTTTCCTCCATTTGGATCATTGCCAAATGCCACATATCCTCCATCATAAGCTTCAAAATCTTCAAGGTTGCTCCCATCCCATGTCATGTGCCCGAGCAACCACTATAAAAATTCCTTTGTCTTGTAGTTCATCTTGTAGATTGCCACCGCATGAGTTAAACAAATTAGTTCCTTTTATGGACCCAGCCAATCTTGACTTGGGTGCCTTGTCATCAACAAAATCAAATTTCTTTAGGTCCATTGATGCACAACCGGCATGATGTAAAACCTTGGTCTTAGGCTTCCATTGCCCATTAGTGAGGCCTTATGACATAAAATGATTTCCAACCACGATTATCGGTTATCACCTTTGGAATAGTTAAAACTTCTTTTGTATTGGTGGTGATATTACGCTTAGCGATGGAAAGATTTTGCTTAGCAGTGTTTTCATTTTGCTTAGCGATGGTTGGAACCCATTTGGGTGCTGACGATGATTATAGATTTTGTTTTACCATTTTCATTAACTTTGCTCTGGGAACCATATTTTTGTTAGGATGAGGATTGTATTATTTGAAAAGTTTTGATGATTCACCCTCCTCCAGTGGTTCCAAACTTATGGTTGGTTTTTATAACAATTTCTATGTAGATGCTCAAAACTGCCACACTTAAAACAAGCCTTCTTGACACACTAAAACTCATCTCCTAATCTATTTGAAATTAGGCCATTAAAGTTTCTTTGATTACCTATAGGTATGTATCTTTTCATCTGTTCTCTAGGTATCTCATTCTAATCTACCACTTTACTAGAAATTGGTGCTCCAAATCTAGGCATAAGATTGTGTTGGGAATTATGTGAAGTTTGGATTATCTTTGAAATTAATGCCGAAGTGTTTCTCTTGAAGATGAAGTGGATTCTAGAAGACATAATCTGTTGAAGTATAATAGTTATTAGTGCATTTACTGCGGAAGTGTTTATTCCGTGTTTAGTTTATTTAGTGTGGATATACATGAGCTTTATTAGGAAGTGATTGTGTATATCTTATTTAGTTTTATAATTATCGTTTCTTGGGAAGCGGTTTAGCGATATTGTTTAGGGTTCCTTGTCTATAAAAGGAACACATTAGAAAAAGTTATGTATCGATTGAAAAACTCGGTTTAGTTAATATAAAGATCCATAGAGGATCAAAGTTCTTAGTTATTTGTTGTGTTTATATTTCGATAAACATTAGTAGTAGAGATTGTCTTTTATTGTGCTTGTGATTACATAGGCATACATGCGATCCACAGCTCAAGATCTATCAAGGTGCATTTGTTTCAACAAGTGGTATCGAGCCTCGTGAGAGTCTCTACGATAATAAGGACAAGTTTTCTAAACACCCATACAACCATAACAAAATCATCATGCACGGTTCGGATGTTGATCTTGAACTCACCAACAACAAAACTCACCATCTGCAACAACTAAGTCTCTAATAGCAATGCTAAGTTTCCTTACCTTAAAGGGAGGAATATGATCTTTAGGCGATGAAGATGCGAGCTGGATCTCAACATTGATTGGAATCTATGGCGAGATAATTATGAAGGAGCAGTTTGAAGAGAACTACCACGGATCTTCTTTGGTAATATGATGAATGTTCCTCCCAAAGCTTTGAAGAGTTCTTGGCGATTCGAGGAGAAACCAAGGTCGAACTATTCTTACGCAAGCTATTCACGAGGATCACTTGAGTGATTTTCACTTCATGCAAGATGCTAAGGATATATGGTTAGCAATTAAGGCGAAGTTCGGTGGGAATGAGAGTCTAGGAGGCGAAGAAGTCCATGCTAAGACAACAGTTCGGGACTTTCAAATCTACGAAAGGAAGGAATTCACAAGGGCTATGATAAGTTCCACAAGATTTTAAGTCGGTTGAATCGGCTCTGAGGCAAAGCAGGATAATGATATTTGTAACTCTAAGTTTCGAGGTCATTACCTCCATCACAGCTACTGTAAGCATAGCTTTAAAGGCTAAAGGTGGTTTGGACATGCTTACCTTTGATGATTTGTATCACAAACTTAAAGCTCTTGAACATGATGTAAGAAGCCCTTTTCGATCATCTTCTTACGCTAGTCATCTTGCATTTGTTGGAGCCTCTACTCCAAAGTCTAGGCGTGGTCCAAGTCCATATCCGTCATCATCTTATCTTGCTCCTTCATCAAGCTCTCATCCTAGATCA